>CANUEY010196837.1:0-13858 GCA_948099555.1 Croton setiger
AGATATATATAAATTTGTATTTGCTACAGATTGTCAATTACTATGGATTTATTATAGAATTTTCATAGCTAAATCATTTTAATGAGTTGGAAATAATTTTGTAGCAAATAAAATTCATGGTTAAATTGTAGCAACGTCGTAACAATTTCATATCAAATGATCCAAAACTAAACCATAGTTAAAAGTTTTGTGGACATTCTGAATTAATTTTGTAGCAATTTTTTTTTAACCAAGATTTTCGTAGCAATATTATACCAAGTTTTTGATAATTGCTAAATTTAGTACTTTAGTAGAGTTTTTATTTTTAGAATTTTATTAGAAAATTATTTAAACAAAAATCTTTAAAAAAATTATATTCTACAATAAATCAAAGGTCATCCATAACTAAAAATTTGTATTAAATAATAAAATTCATACATATATAGTACCAAAATTACATTACATGATAAAATTTATCATATATCTTCCATTTTTTCTAAAATTAAATTTATATAATCCTCCTTCACAAAATAAGTGAAGACTTTTACCTATATTCACATATTTAACACATCAGCACATAAAGATCAAGATCTTTTTCAAACTCTAAAAATAAAAAAAGAGAAAAATAATAAGTTTAAGCAGAATAATACTAGACACTTTATCTGATGCTTAAACTCGAGGGCCCAGGACCCAGATCATTTTCTTTTTTGCCGGACCCATCTTGCTCTATATATATAGATTGGATAGTTATAGTATTATGGAAAAATTAGTTTTAATAAGAAAGACAGAGTACACTATTTTTTAGGATAGTTTTATTTAGTTCTTCATACAATTTTTATATACGGATCCTATTAAAAAATTAGTTATGTTTACCTTTCAAAATAAATTATTTTAAAGTTTCAAAATAAATTATTTTATAGTGAAAAATATATAGCACATCTATAGCTAAAAGATTTAATGTGAAAAATTTTAAAGATATATATAAATTTGTATTTGCTACAGATATAGAATTTTCATAGCTAAATCATTTTAATGAGTTGGAAATAATTTTGTAGCAAATAAAATTCATGGTTAAATTGTAGCAACGTCATAGCAATTTCATAGCAAATGATTAAAAACTAAACCATAGTTAAAAGTTTTGTGGACATTCTGAATTAATTTCGTAGCAATTTTGTACCAATATTTTGATAATTGCTAAATTTAGTATTTTAGTAGAGTTTTTATTTTTAGAATTTTATTAGAAAATTATTTAAATAAAAATCTTTAAAAATTATATTCTAGAATAAATCAAAGGTATCCATAAATAAAAATTTGTATTAAATAATAAAATTCATAGTACCAAAATTACATTACATGATAAAATTTATCATATATCTTCTATTTTCCCTAAAATTAAATTTATATAATCCTCTCTCACAAAACAAGTGAAGACTTTTATCTATACCTACATATTTAACACATCAGCACATAAAGATCAGAATTTTCTTCAAACTCTAAAAATAAAAAAGAGAAAAATAATGAGTTTAAGCAGAAGAATACTAGACAATAAAGTTAGGCTCGTGCCCCCGATTCGCGAACAGTTTGTTTGAAAACACTCGCGAACAGTTTGTTTGAAAACATTCGCGAGTAGCTTGTATACTGATCAATACTGTTACAACAAAACCATTCAATGAGATTCTGGACAAACTGGGTATCAGAGATCCAACAACTCAGCTTGAGGAGGAGTGTAAACAGAGACCTGCAGAAAAATTAGAAGAAAAATTGAAACAAAGAGATTAGGATAAAAAATAATCAAAAACATGAGAATAAATAGGAGTTAGTTCAATTGTAATCATTATAAATATGTAACATCAATAGGAATACAAATGTAATTCTCCAATCTTCTATATCTTATTTACAGTTTAAACACCAAGCCTTAGCTCCGGTAGCTTTTGTAATTCCAGTTTTCTATTTTTTTCCAAAAAATAAAATAACCTAATTTGCTTTTTGCCTCAAAATTTTTGGTTGAATTCACAGCAAACATTTGTGTTGCTCATAGTATATTGGCATTCGTAAATCATGTTCAATCATAAATTGATATGAAATCTCACTTCAGCTAAAAATTGTAATGCAATGAAAAAAGAAAATGACCTAAGAATTTGAATTACATATATACCTTTATAAAGTAAAATTCACTAAAAACTAATTTTAACTATACAAAATTCACTAATTTTAATTTCAATATATATAAACCTCCTTGTAAGAATAATAATAATTTAATAATTTTAAATGGAAGACAAAATATAATTCCAATAAAAGTCTCAAATGTCTATGTACTTCTTTTTTGATCCCTTTAATTACAAGAAACCAAACAAAGCATAAGAAAGATTAAGATTGAAAGCAAAGTTTATAGGAATTATTAGATGCCAAATTTAGAAATGCAAAATTTCATTGAAAAATTAAGTCCATCTCCTCCCATTAAAGACTATATACTAGATCCAGATGCAATGAATAGGTTCTGTCTTTAGTTATAATAAGTTTATACAGTTTAAGAAAGTAAGAGCTTATTTATTTAAACATTCTGTATAAGATATTTCATTTGTTAGTGATAAATGAAATAAATTGCACTGTTAATGTTGACAAATACACAATTTTAGACACAATTACATATGGAGTTAATTTTCAAAATTGAGCTATTTCACTATTTTTACAAATCGATTGAATTTTCAACTAGTCAATCCACAGTTTTTTTTTCTGTAAACCAAGCCACAGATAATTTGAAAACTAAAATCAATTTGATTTTAGTAAATAATTCTGTTGAAACTTTCCTAAAATATATACTTTTTCGCTAATGATCCTAAAATAAATATATTAAATGGACTATTCTTTCCGAAAGGAAAATACTCAAATATACACATTTCGGAGATATAATAAAAACACGAATATAATCAAACTGATTTTTCCACTCAACAAAAGTTTATGAGTTTTCTTACGTCAAAAAAAAAAAGTTTATGAGTTGTCTAGGTCATCATGAAATAATAATAGTACCTTAATAACTAAGGCTGTAAACGAGCTGAGCCGTTCATGAGCGGCTTGGTATTCGCTCGATAAAAACTCGACTTGAGGTCGGATCGATAATAAACGAGCCGAGCTTGAGCCGAATGTTCAAACTCGTTTAATAAAGTTAGGCTCGTGCCCCGAGTCTCGAACAGTTCGTTTGAAAACACTTGCGAGTAGCTTGTATACTGACCAAGACTGTTACAACAAAAGCATTCAATGATATTCTGGACAAGCTGGGTGTCGGAGATCAAACAACTCAGTTTGAGGGGGAGTGTAAACAAAGACCTGCAGAAAGATTAGATGAAGAAATTGAAACAAAGAGATTAAGATAATAATAAAAAACATGAGAATAAATAGGAGTTATTTCAATTGTAATCACTATAAATATTTAACATCAACAGGAATACAAATGCAATTCTCCAATCTTCTATATCTTATTTTAAGTTTAAACACCAAGCCTTAGCTCCGGCAGCTTCTGTAAATCCGGTTTTCTATTTTTTTCCAAAAAAAAAATAACCTAATTTGCTTTTTGAATTAAAAATGGCATTGGGTGTTGAATTCAAAGTAAACATTTGTGTTGCTCAAGGTATATTGGCCTTCGTAAATCATGTATTATAAATTGATATGAAATCCCACTCCAGCTAAAAATAATAATGCAATGGAAAAAGAAAATGACCAAAGAATTTGAACTACGTATATACCTATATAAAGTAAAATTCACTAAAAACTAATTTTAACTATACAAAATTCACCAATTTTAATTTCAATAAATATAAAACTCATTGTAAGAATAATAATAATAATAATATTTGAATGAAAGACATAATATAATTCCAATAAAAGTCCCAATTGTCTGTGTACTTCTTTTTTGATCCCTTTAATTACAAGAAACCAAACAAAGTATAAGAAAGATTAGGATTGAAAGCAAAATTTATAAGAATTATTAGATGCCAGATTTAGAAATGCAAAATTTCAGTGAAAAATTAAGTCCATCTCCTCCCATTAAAGACTGTATACTAGATCGAGATGCAATGAATAGGATCTGTCCTTAATTATAATAAGTTTATATAGTTTAAGAAAGTAAGAGCTTATTTATTTAAACATTCTGTATAATATATTTTATTTGTTAGTGATAAATGAAATCAGTTGCACTGTTAATGTTGACAAATACACAATTTTAGACACAATTATATATGGGGTTAATTTTAAAAATTGAGCTAATTTCACTATTTTTACAAATCGAGTCAATCTTTCAACTAGTCAATCCACAGTTTTTTTCTGTAAACCAAACCACGGATAATTTGAGAACTAAAATCAATTTAGTGAATAATTCTGTTGAAACTTTTCTAAAATGTATACTTTTCCCTTAGTGATCCTAAAATAAAGATATTAAATGGACTATTCTTTCCGAAAGGAAAATACTCAAATATACACATTTCGGAGATACAATAAAAACACGAATATAATCAGACTGATTTTTCCACTCAACAAAAGTTTATGAGTTTTCTTATGTCAAATAGTTTATGAGTTGTCTAGGTCATCATGAAATAATAATAGTACCTTAATAACTAAGGCTGTAAACGAGCCGAGTCGTTCATGAGCGGCTTGGTATTCGCTTGATAAAAACTCGACTCAAGGTCAGATCGATAATAAACGAGCCGAGCTTGAGTCGAATGTTCAAACTCGTTTAATAAAGTTAGGCTCGTGTCCCGAGTCGCGAATAGTTCGTTTGAAAACACTCGCGAGTAGCTTGTATACTGACCAAGACTGTTACAACAAAAGCATTCAATGATATTCTGGACAAGCTGGGTGTCGGAGATCAAACAACTCAGTTTGAGGGGGAGTGTAAACAAAGACTTGCAGAAAGATTAGATGAAGAAATTGAAACAAAGAGATTAAGATAAAAAATAATCAAAAACATGAGAATAAATAGGAGTTATTTCAATTGTAATCACTATAAATATTTAACATCAACATGAATACAAACGCAATTCTCCAATCTTCTATATCTTATTTTAAGTTTAAACACCAAGCCTTAACTCTGGCAGCTTCTGTAAATCCGGTTTTCTATTTTTTTCCAAAAAAAAAAACCTAATTTGCTTTTTGAATTAAAAATGGCCTTGGGTGATCATTTTGGATTTTGCCTCAAAATTTTTGGTTGAATTCAAAGCAAACATTTGTGTTGCTCAAGGTATATTGGCCTTCGTAAATCATGTTCAATCATAAATTGATATGAAATCCCACTCCAGCTAAAAATTGTAATGCAATGAAAAAAAAAGACCTAAGAATTTGAACTACGTATATACCTATATAAAGTAAAATTCACTAAAAACTAATTTTAACTATACAAAATTCACCAATTTTAATTTCAATATATATAAACCTCCTTGTAAACCTCCTTGTAAGAATAATAATAATAATATTTGAATGAAAGACATAATATAATTCCAATAAAAGTCCCAATTGTCTGTGTACTTCTTTTTTTATCCCTTTAATTACAAGAAACCAAACAAAGCATAAGAAAGATTAGGATTGAAAGCAAAATTTATAAGAATTTTTAGATGCCAGATTTAGAAATGCAAAATTTCAGTGAAGAATTAAGTCCATCTCCTCCCATTAAAGACTGTATACTAGATCGAGATGCAATGAATAGGATCTGTCCTTAGTTATAATAAGTTTATATAGTTTAAGAAAGTAAGAGCTTATTTATTTAAACATTCTATATAATATATTTTATTTGTTAGTGATAAATGAAATCAGTTGCACTGTTAATGTTGACAAATACACAATTTTAGACACAATTATATATGGGGTTAATTTTAAAAATTGAGCTATTTCACTATTTTTACAAATCGAGTCAATCTTTCAACTAGTCAATCCACGGTTTTTTTCTGTAAATCAAACCACAGATAATTTGAGAACTAAAATCAATTTAGTGAATAATTCTGTTGAAACTTTCCTAAAATGTATACTTTTCCCTTAATGATCCTAAAATAAAGATATTAAATGGACTATTCTTTCCGAAAGGAAAATACTCAAATATACACATTTCGGAGATATAATAAAAACACGAATATAATCAAACTGATTTTTCCACTCAATAAAAGTTTATGAGTTTTCTTATGTCAAATAGTTTATGAGTTGTCTAGGGTTGTAAACGAGTCGAGCCGTTCATGAGCGACTAGGTATTCGCTCGATAAAAACTCGACTCGAGGTCGGATCGATAGTAAACGAGCCCCTGCAGAAAGATTAGAAGAAGAAATTGAAACAAAGAGATTAGGATAAAAAATAATAAAAAACATGAGAATAAATAGGAGTTAGTTATATTGTAATCACTATAAATATGTAACATCAACAGGAATACAAATGCAATTCTCCAATCTTCTATATCTTATTTACAGTTTAAACACCAAACCTTAGCTCCGGCAGCTTCTGTAAATCCGGTTTTCTATTTATTGGTTACGAAATGGGCACTAAATGGAAATGGGGTTACCACAATTATTGTTCCTTTTCTTAACGTTTTGTAGATAAAAGCTGCCATCTGCTCTGCAATTTGCAGTCTCTATTTTGAAATTGCATATTACCCCATCAGATCAAACTCCTTCATAATTCATTTTTGGAAGAAAAAAAAATTATATTTTTAAAACGTACTAAATCATTTTTATAGAAACAATAAATCATCTTCTAAATAAATTAATTCCTCCGTATAACATTACTTTTGTTTTGGTATCATCCATTTGGAAATAATTTTATATATAGATTGGATAGTTATAGCATTATGGAAAAATTAATTTTAATAAGAAAGACAGGGTACACTATTTTTGAGGATAGTTTCTATTCTTCAATGCCTTATAAAAAATGTTCAAACTTTAATTTTAATTTCAGATCTCCAAACATGACACATGACATACCATATGATGTGTTAAAACTTTTTTAGATACTCACTAGGCATCAATTGGATAAGCTCAGCACCATTTGCAGTAGTTTTGGTAATAAGAATGAATGTTTATTATTGTCATCCAAAAAAATAATTTCTATTAATAAAATTTTACTAATAATAACGTTGAAATAATGACTTTTTGTAACGCTTTTTAGTAGTACTCTTTTAAAATTACTTCTATTTTTATATATTTCAATCCCAACATTTTTTCTATTTTTTTGAATAATTATAATAAGTACCAAAGGAAGAAAAGTGGTTGGAAGTACTTAAATTATGTATTATTATTTCCTTTTCTTTGGACCTCAAATCACTATTTAATTGCATAGAGTGTTACTTATGCAATTGAACATGGTAATTTTGAGTAATAATAATGTTTAAATTCGGATTGTACCTTAATAGATTTCAATTTAATAATTTAATTGAGAAAAAGAATTTTCAATTTTTACTACCAAATTTTGCATAATGCAATGAAGCAAAAAAGACACACCATCACATGACATGAGGGCTGGATGGATTAGAATAACTGGATTGGGTATGAATAGTCAATTTCATGAGGTAGATTTTTGTAGTTTAGGGTAAATAATATAGAATCTAAAGAAAGAAAATAAAAATTTAAAAGAAAAAAAAAATTTAAAAGAAATAGTAAAAATGGGTTTATTGGTTAGGAAATGGGCATTAAATAAAAATGGGGTTTCACAATAATTGCTCCTTTTTTGCAATTTGCAGTCTCCAATTGCATGTTATCCCATCAAATCAAACTCATTCATAATTCCTTTTTTGAAGAAAGAAAAATTATATTTTAGACGTACTAAATCATTTTTATAGAAATAATAAATTATCTTCTAAATAAATAAATTTCTCCGTATAAAATTACTTTTGTTTTGGTATCATCCATTTAAAAATAATTATATATATAGATTGGATAGTTATAGCATTATGAAAAAATTAGTTTTAATAAGAAAGATAGGGTATACTATTTTTGAGGATAATTTTTATTCTTCAACACTTTATAAAAAATGTCCAAACTTTAATTTTAATTTCAGATCTTCAAACATGACATACTATATGATGTGTTAAAACTTTTTTAGATACTCACTGGGCAAACCTCCACCATATACTTTTAGTGCCTAATTTTTAATTTGTTTTAAAAAAATTTCCAAATCCTTATTCCTTACATTCTTTTTCACTTTTAATAAACTTATTCCTTGCATTCCAATTCTAAGCCTATCAATTCTGAAATATGAGTTTTTTCTTTTTTTTTTTTTACAAAATGAAATTATAATTCCTTTTATTTTCCAACTCCTAAAAACAATAAGATCTCAAAATGAAAATATAAAATATTGTAATAAGCAATTTTAGGACATACATCTTTAAATTTCTTGGAATAGTTGTGAAGTTCTTTTAATATTTTAAAATTTTTTACACATATATCTTTAAGTTTTTTTTTTTTTTAAATCACTGTGAAGTTCTTTATCTCAAGTATTAATACAAATATATGAGGAGTTAGAGAGCAAGAATTGAGGATTTGAGAATTTTTTCAAACGAATTAAAGTTTAGGCACTAAATTTAAAATACTCTTTAAAATTGGATATCTTTAGTAAAATTCACTCAATTAGAAATTGCTAAAAACTAAAATGAAGAGGTTAGGCTAACACAATTTAAACAATTAAAAATTACTTTGTCAATACTAAAAACTACTTTAGAAACTACTGTTAAATCAAACTATTATTACACTAGAAATTGTGACAAACTATAACAAAATAGTATATTAATAAATAATAAAAATGAATTATATAATAAATTTATCATAAAAGATAAATAAAAATACATGTGTATAAAATTAAATATTTCGTTAAAAATGATCTTAATGGTAAAAAATAATCAGTTTTTCAGATCGAACAATATTTGAAAATTTTATGCATACACACATTTTATAATTATTTTATTATTTCCTAAAGTAATTTTTAATAATTATAAGCATGTTAATTTGCATATTTTATATGCATACACGCATTTCATAAGTAATATAGAATTTATTGTAAATATATATATAAAAAAAAAAATTCTCTTAGATCAAGTGATACCGATACTCTCGAAGGAAAAAAGGAATAATTTATTTTTTATGGGCATTGGAAGTAAATATGATTATTTTATGATGATGAGAAATATGTGCTTGTACTTATGGAGATACAATTTTTTTTCTTTTTTAAAATAGGTATTAGTAATATAAAAAGAAAAAGAAAATTGCAGTAAATGATAAATTAGTGTTGTTGATGTGTCAATTAAATTAGATGTTATGGTATTTGTCCTTTTTGTTGATGATAGGGTTAGATCTATTATTTATGAGTGCAATACTTTTTATAGGTTTCATTAGTAGATGTAAATATAGTTTTTTCAAGGTCAAAATTGGTTTTTTTAGTCTCTTCCAATGAGGATTCAGGCAGTAGAATATACAAGTTTTGAAAGTAATGTATTGGTTTTGACTGACTTTTATTTTTATTTGGAGGATTGAAGATTATGGTAGAGCAATATTTATATCTAAGTTTCTTATTTACTGTGAAAGAATTGGAGGATACATGTGTGAAAAAATTGGCAATAATAATTTTATTATGTAGGATTTTTACAAAATTATAAACACAATTTTTGTTTTTAGAAAAAAATATTATATTGAGTAAATTAGAGAAAAATAATTTTAAAAAATTGTTACTTTAAGTTAATATGGACAGAAAGGAAAAGTAATTGCAAAATATGTTAAGTATTTTTCTATTTACTATATTTTGTTATAATTTGTTTACTATTCATCTACAGTTTTTTTTTTCTTTTTACCATTGTTTATAATTTGTTTACTATATGATAATTTGTCTCTTTATTATCATCTGAAAATAATTTGTTTCTGTCATTATCTACCCTCAGTTTATATTTCATTTAACATATGTTTAGAAAATTTTTGGAATAGGCTTACAACCTATTTACCCTCTGTATATAATAACAAAATGCCACCATAGAATATATTTTGATTGTCAAAATACATTTATATCATTAGTTTAAATTCTTTATTGTGTTTAAAATTAATTTATAATTTATTATTTATTACTCTTATAGCATATTGGAGGGTTACTATAGATAAATACTTGTAGCCACAAAAGCTACCTTAATTTTATCATGAATCAACACTTTTCTCAAAATCATTTCATCAAATATTTTGCAAGCACCTCTCGTTTTGCATCAAACTAATGCTTACCTCTCCTTTTGATGGATAAATGGGTTAATATGTCATTCTTAAAAGATAAAGTGGCACAAAGAAAGGATATGCAATCGACCTTCAAAGATTACATGTTAATTCTATGATTGGGGTTCAAGGTGAAGGGCATGAACAAGATTCATAGCTAATGGCTATGAGTCAAGACTGAAACCCATAATTGAGGCTCATGACTAACGGCTAAAGCGTTATGGGAATTGGGACATGTCAATGTATTAACTCCTGAGTTCATGGCTAATAGCTGAAGATGTAAAGGTCTAGGTTAGGTACATAGTGTAGGTTCATTACTAATGGCTAAGAGTGTCGGGTGAACGGTTCAAATTCACGACCGATGACTGATAAGTCATAGGCTGGGTCCACGAATTTTTAGTTTTTGTTTTTTTTGTGTACCTAAAATTATGGGATTATTGCATCTTTAAATTATGCATGAACATGTTTGTGGAAGGAGAAAATTTTAATTTCATTTATGGACTATAGAATTAAATGGTATAAATTGGTCAATAAATGCAAGAAAATTTGGGTAATTTGATTAAAAGGGTCCTACCCACCAAAATTCTAATACACGTAGCCATGTCATAAATAAAATGATGAAATTTGTGTGGATCTAGTGGTACCGCCATACTGCTATTTTTTTATATAAAAAACAATACCAATACAAAAAGCATCCTACGAATTAAGTAAATACGGAGAATTAGGCTCCTTTGACAAACATTACGCTTTTTTCCCACCTCCTTCGTTATCATCTTAGGTGTTTTCAACGGACAATCATCTCTAACATGCCCATAACGCCAACAATTAAAACAAACCATGTGCAATCCTTCATATTCAATTAACCTCACCCTCTTCACCACGTGAAATTTAGATACCAAAGGCTTCGTCAAGTCCACTTCCACACAAAGTCTAGCAAATGTCCCCTATTACCGAGCTCATATTTCTATCAAACCCGTATTGGAGTTCTAATTTTTGTTCCAATATGCATCAACAGTTCCTCATTATAATACTCAATTGGTTAGCAAGGAAATTGCACCCACATCCCCAATTTTTCCAATGAAGCTTGGAAGGGATCAAAATCTGGACACCATCTCCTAACTGATAACTAATGATCATCAATCACTCATGGTCCTTCAAGCAAAGCATAACCATAATCCGAATAGTTACTAAAATGAACCAAAAAGAAATCATTATCTAGAGTAATGATCTTAATTGTTGATTTAGACTTTCATAACTCTTTGATTCTTCGATTCAGATAAGCATAATTAATCGATCTCTCTATTAGTTTAATAATAAGCGACCATTTTTAGGGTTTACATAGTCACGACTTATCCTATTATTATTAATCAAATTAGTGGGTATTCCTCATTCTCCTCATCATTCGAAACAAATCCAGTATCATCAACCATAACCTCCTTACTTTCCCTTGCAAGTCCCACAGCTATAGCTGGAACATCAGGAACTCCACCATGCACCAACATATCATAAAAGGTCGCATTATTATGATTACCAATAGCTTGCGTCCCACTCTTTTTCATTCTCAAGAACTTGCATTTCAACAAGTTCAACTTCAGTGCTCAACGAGAACCCCTCTTCACCATTCTTCCTTTTCCTCCGAGAACTTTTTTGCAACAAATCATTCTCTTCCATGCATTGATCACCACCATTAGGGTTTTCCAAAGAGCTCTCCACCATTAGGGTTTTGCTTTCACTAATTTTGCTTATGTTATACTGCTATTGTAGACCTCCCTCTATTTTTTCTTTATTTTTGTTCAAATAAATATATAAATCTTGCCTTTGAATATATTTAATTTTTTTGGAGGAAAAGGATAATATATTAAAAATTCACACCCATATAACTTACAAAGTCACTATACATGAGATGAAATTGCACCTATATCACTACCTCCTTCAACTACATACTTGGCAAAACTGCATATTAGTAACTTTGTATCCCTTGGCCAACTGAACTCCTCCTCAAACAAGGATTTGTTCCGCCAAGACCAAATAAACCAACAAGCAATTGGAAAAATTATCCCCCAAGGTAAATTATAAATATAAAGATCTAACTTTAAATTATCAATGAGCCATGCCTCAGACTGTTGAAAACCATAAAAGCCACCAGGTTTATGCCCATGAATCAGATTCTGCCAAACTACCTTTTCTGCAATGCAATCCCTAAAGCAATGCAATAAATTCTCATCCTCCACACCACGAATCGAATATCAAGCTTCCATCGAAATATGCATACACTGCCTCTCAACATTAGTCAACAACTTGCCATGAAATAATAGCTAAAGGAAAAAGCGGATACATTAAGGATCCCGTCACTTCCACACTACTGACCACCTACTTGGTTCATTTGAAAAAATATTCAAACTTAAGAGCGAGTAGGCTGACTTAGTAGAGAACAACCCATTACTAATAGGAATCTAATAACATTCATCTTCAAATGCTGTAAATATTGAAACAGATACAACTGCAATTTGATCCAACATTGCTTGCAACAATTTGTTATAAAAAAGATCCCATAACTAGTTGCCATTACCATCCACAAACTCTGCAATACATAAATATCCCTCTTTATGTGGTATAGGAACAATTGCTACATTACTCAAGGAGCCAACATCGGGCAGTCACACATCAAACCAAAAATCTTTCTTTCATTGCCAACTACCTATTCTATATACCTTGTAACGTCTCTGGCCAAAGTCGTACCACACTCCTCCATAAATTTGAAACAACATTAGATTTGAAATCCACAAACCTGACATCACTTTTATGGAAATACTAGCCAGTAGCACCTGCACCCACAATTTGTTTTCTACTATAACTAGCTGCCAAATAAGCTTTAATATAAATGCATCATTAAACTTTTTCATTTTTCGAATACCAATTCCACTAGAAGAAATTAGAGCACAGAACCGCCTCCAATTAATTAGGGGAATCCCCCGTTTTGTAGAAGACCTGCTCCAAATAAAGCCTTTGCACAATTTCTCACTTTCTTGAGAAATTCACATGGGAATAGCATTTTCTTGGAAAGCATATGTTGGGATTGCCATGACAAGTGAATGAGCCAAAGTAATCTGTCCAACTAAAGAAAAATTCCTAATTTTCCACCCAGCTAGCTTCTGCTTGACTTGATCAACAATATAGGTAAAATTATCAATTTTACGCGGATTATGCAACAGTGGCACACCCAAGTATTTCCCCAAATTTTGAGATAGTAGAAACCCACTAACGAGGCTCAATTGATTGGCAAGCTCAGAGGGAACATTATAAGAACAATAAAGAGCAGTCTTTTTAATACTCACCCGGAGACTAGATGCTTTCGAGAACTTCTTGCAAACTTGTAAGACTATACTCATATTGGTTATATAGCCTCCCCAAAAATAAAAAGATCGTCCGCAACAAAATAAATGGCTTAACGGAGGTCTACCACGAAACAAGCACATCAATTTCCCCTGAGAATTAAATAATGCAAATTTAATTCCATACGCCAGTCTTTCCATATTGGAGCAACAGCGGGCAAAGAAGAAAGAATTAATGAAGAAACAAAGTGGGAGCAGTATAACAGAGTAGAACAGAGGAAGAAGAAGAAGAAAAGGAAATCGAGGAAGAAGAAGGTTTTAAATGGAACGGTGTCGTTT
>CANUEY010196838.1:0-17519 GCA_948099555.1 Croton setiger
TATATATATATATATATATATATATATATATATATATATATATATATATATATATATATATATATATATATATATATATATATATATAATGAAATGGACTTGTTGGTAAATAAAAATATATTTTTTGGTATTTGATCATGACAAGGGTGGTAGGTTTATGAAAACAAATATAACTTGGATTAAGAGAAAGAAAATTACAATAAAGTCCTTTGATTAAGGCCAAATCTTATTATTATTATTATTATTATTATTATTATTATTATTATTATTATTATTATTATTATTATTATTATTATTATTATTATTATTATTTAAAACAAGTTCATGATCTTACTTGCTGACTATATGACATTTCTAATATAAATT
Source organism: Croton setiger (assembly GCA_948099555.1). Classification (NCBI taxonomy): domain Eukaryota; kingdom Viridiplantae; phylum Streptophyta; class Magnoliopsida; order Malpighiales; family Euphorbiaceae; genus Croton; species Croton setiger. The sequence continues at coordinate 367 of CANUEY010196838.1, forward strand.
GATAAAATTTCATTTGATTTTTAAGGTCGGTTTGTTTGTATTGTATTTGATAAAATTAGTGATTTGGTCTGTATTGTAAAAAATAATATGATTTCTGCTTTTCTTTTTCCATTTTTTTAAGGGCACCTTTCTTTATCAACAACACAATAAACAGAGGGATGGGTAAATATAAAAAACCATCGAGAAGGGTAAATATGAAATACCCTTTTTTTCATTAATAGACCCAACAATTAATTGGAAAATACTTGTTTAGACTGAATCAATGAAATCATTGATGAATAGGATTGTAAATGAACCAATATTTTCACGAACAGTTCGGAGTTTGCCTCGCTAAATGTCCGTTCGAGTTCGTTCTTTCTACTAACGAACCGAACTTGAGCTCAATAATCGAGCTCATTTAATAAACGAGTCATGCTCGAGGTTGATTCATAAGTTAATGAACTGTTTCACGAACTATTTCATTTAAGCGTTCATGAACATATTTGCGAGCCTCTAAACGAATAAACTTGTGAATCGACTTATTTATAATATTCGCGAACATTTTCATGAACAAAGTTCAATATCTTAATTCTTTCCCATGAAACCACATCGTTGTATCTAAATGTCTTGAACCTATTGAATTTTGAGTTGAGTTCTGAATGAGCTAACGAGCTCCAAACAAACTCTCGAGCCGAGCTCTTAACGAACTAACGAGCCGAGCTCGAACACCTAAAAATTTAAAAGTGCCGGGTTTGAACATATTCAAAACGAGCTCGAGCGAGCTTGACCCTAAAGAATTCTAAATGAGCCAAACTTGAGTAGAGCATTGTTCGACCCGATTTGACTCGTTCACTACTGATGAACCAAACCGATAACAATGTTTCATCTTTTCCAACTTTATCTTTTTTTATTATTATTACATTACAAAATTAATGTCTCTTTCATCATATTGGCTTGGTGATGATTTCGCAAAATTCTTACCAGCATTAAAGGATGTCACATGAGAAAACTTCAAATCTTTGGCTAATTATTGATTCAAAAATTATTATTATAAGGTTGATTCAACAATTAGTTAAGATACCAAATTATCAAATTTTTAAAAGGTGTGACACCAAATTTATGTTTATTTACCAAATCCCAATAAATAAAAAAAACTAAAATAAAAATAATATTAGATTACTGGCTAGTTGATTAAGTCAAAATATTACAATGCTAGTCAACCCTCCATTCCTATAAGATTACTAATTTGCTCAATAAGCAATGCAACAAAAAGTATAGTGTTGGTATGGCTCTCTTTCTAAAGCAATTTTTTGTATTATTAATGATTTTGTGGTTATTATTACAAGAAAAGCTATGGTGTAAGGGTTGTAGAGAGGATGAGAGAATTGCTTTATTAAATCTCAAAGCTTACTTCAATTATCCTAATGGCAATGCTATGTCGTATTGGGAAAAAAATCCCAATTGTTGTTCATGGAATTATGTTACATGTGATTCTGTTACCAGAAGAGTAAACTATCTTAATCCTCAAAGGGATCCAAGATTAGGAAATTGGTATCTTAATACCTCTTTCTTTCTCCCCTTCAAAGAGTTGAATTATCTCGACTTGAGTGAAAATAACATTCTGGGATGCATCGAAAATGAAGGTTTGTATCTCTTATTACAATCTCTCATCGATTAGGAGTGAAGAATTCCAGTCGAATATAAGGCTAGACAATTCTCATCTTATCAACTCGAGTTTTCAACATGAGCTAAGTTCAGTTCTTCTTTATCTCTCGTTGATCTAAATGCATTTGTGACTCGGTTCTTTTCTTTTTTTCAGGCTTCGACAGATTATCAAGTATTACGAACTTGGAGTATCTAGATTTATATGGTAATCAACTGAATAACAGTATCTTGCCTTCTCTTAGTACTCTTTCATCTTTAAATTACTTATATTTAGGACGCAATAAACTTAAAGGAAGAATTAATATTCAAGGTGAGTTTTCAAATTTTCTTTATTTTTTTCCCTTTTTATTTATTTCCTTTTAAATAACCCAAATTGATTGAAATAATTCCAAAAAAAAAAAAAACAGAATTGAGCAATTTAACAAATTTGGAGTTTTTAGGCTTACAAGAAAATGAAATCGAAGGTTTTGAGTACTTTTATGGTATGATTTATTTATTTATTTTTAATTTTTCATTGATATTTTCTTTTCTAAATTAATTAAATTCTTTAACTCAAATATTTTCAAATATAATTCATTTGAAGGAACACTTAACAAAAGTTTGCCCACACCTAGTAGAGGATTTCCTTCTCTTCAAAGTTTGAGTTTAGGATATAATTCATTTGAAGGAACACTTAATATTAAAGGTATGGTTTTATTTATTTATTTTTAAATAATAATGTGTAATTGATATTTTTATTATGCCCAAATATGTAAATTCACATTGATTTTATGAGAAAAAATTTTTGGCTCCCTAAATTTTATAAAAGATGTATTATAACTTTAGACTTATATATTTTAATCATATTAGACTCTTTCTCGTTGAAAACAGTAATTTTGACCGATGATATTATATTAGACTCTTTTTCTCGTCTAACCGATTTTATATTATCTAATTATTAATTGTGATCCAGAATTTGAGGCTTTTAGTAACTTAGAAGAGTTAGATTTGAGTGGAAATCGAATAATCCAACTTAAAGCTATGGAAGGTAACTTAAATTTAAGCATATGGTTTAACTTTATAATTAATTATTTTATTTAAAAAAGCTGCATTTAAATAAGTATTGGATTTTTCTTTTTGCTATCATTTGTAGATATCAAATATTTAAGCAAGTTAAGTGACCTTACTCTTGATAATGTCACTACAAATGGAAGAAGCTATTCATTAATAAAATCTCTAGAAGTATTTCCACTTTTGAAGGGTCTTTCTTTACAAAACAATGACTTAAAAGGAGTAATTTTTGATCAAGGTAATGCTTATTATTGTGTTTAAATTTGATACCAAGTTTGTTAAATCGAACATTTTATTAATTTTTCGTCATAAAATTATAAAATCGTAAGATTTTAATAACTATACTAATCGATTTTCCAAACAGGGTGGCTAAGTAATAGCAGTTTAGAATATCTGAATCTCAATGGAAGTTTTGTGAGTGAAGAATCCTTACAGAATCTGGGATCATTGCCCTCTCTTAATTTTTTAATTTTATCTTCTCTTAAAAATACCCTACCAATTGAAGGTAAATGAGATACTAATATATTATTAGGTACTAATTAGGAATTTTTCAATAAGCATAATACCATTTTTGTTAAATGTTTAATTTTCTTGTTAATTATTATAGGATTGCCAAGTTTCAAGAAATTGGAAATTTTGGATTTGAGTGGAACTGCTACTACCAATATCATCCTACAAGCCATTGCAAAGACACCCTCTCTTAAGACATTAACATTGAGTAACTGTGGACTTCATGGCATAATTCCAGCACCCTCAGGTGAGATTAGTGGAAATCAATATTTTTGTTTAAAATTATGTTCGGCAACGACAACTTTTCAAGCTATTTTTGTAGCATTCGGTAAATTAGTGTTTCAAGTAACTTTAAAGGATGATTTTTTTTAGTTGTTTATGTTTTATAAACATCTATTCAAATAGTTAAACGATAGTCTGGCAAATGATTTTTCTAAACACACAATGATTTAGTTGGTAAACTATTTGGTTGTAGGTCAATTTTTCTAACCACGATCAATTTTAGTTTGGCCATTTGGACCTATCAATTAACCGATTACTGGAAAATCAGTTCTTAAGCGGTTTTAGTTACTAAAAGCTCACCCCTACTTTTCTTAAGTTCTAAATTTTGAATACATTGCAGGTATATGCGAGTTGAAGTATCTCCAAGAACTGGATATGAGCTCCAATAATCTCAATGGTACATTGCCTTGGTGTTTAGCAAATATGACATCTATTCAAATATTAGACCTTTCTTCCAACAATTTTACAGGAAAAATCTTTCCCCTTGGGAGAATGACCTCCATAACAGCATTAAGACTTTCAGGCAATCACTTTGAAATCCCGATTTCCCTCAGTCCATTCTTAAACCATACAAAACTCATAAACTTTGATGGTGGATATAATGAATTCTATTTAGAATCAAACGTACCGAATTCGATTCCGAAATTACAATTACAGGTGCTTGATTTGTCTGGTCTAGGATATGAAGCATTTCCTAAGTTCCTCTACTATCAGTACAACTTAGAACAGGTTGATCTCTCAAAGAATAAAATAGAGGGAAGTTTTCCTTTTTGGTTGGTAGAGAACAATACAAAACTAGGACAGCTTTATTTATCCAATAATTCTCTTTCAGGCCCTTTCCAATTGCCAAACCATTCTCATATGAGTTTGTATACATTAGACATATCCAATAATGGGTTTAGTGGAAAAATTCCAATGGACATTGGATCAAAATTGCCAAAGTTAATAGCTTTTAAAATATCTAGAAATAGTTTTTCAGGAATTATCCCTGATAGCTTATCGAATTGTTCTGGGTTGTCGTTGCTAGATGTTAGTGATAATCATCTCTCAGGTGTTTTTCCAGAGTGGTTGGGAAATATGTCTGCTCTTCAAGTTCTGGACTTGTCAAGAAATAACATATCTGGAAATCTACCATCGAATTTCAATCCTCTCAACCTAATACACATTTACTTGTCTGAAAATAAACTTCAAGGGACAATCTCCAATGCATTCTACTATTGTGGGAACTTGCAAATGTTAGATCTTAGAGACAATTTGTTGAATGGAAGTATTCCAAAATGGATTGGCAACAGGCTTTCTCTTTTAAGCCATCTTTCTCTCAGTCATAACAACTTTGAAGGCGAAATTCCAAACCAGCTCTGCAATTTGGATAGATTGCAGTTAATTGATTTCTCGCATAATAATCTTTCTGGTCGTATTCCTTCTTGCCTAAAGGTGGTAGCGTTAAACATCATGGGAGCTGCAATTGTCACTGAGCAACCCACTTTAGATTTTACAACGAAGTGGGAAACGTATACTTTAGAGGCTCGAATTCTATCTATGTTTTCTGGAATAGATTTTTCTGCTAACAAATTGGTTGGAGAAATTCCTCCTGAAATCGGAAACATGGGGATGATTAGAGGGATGAACCTTTCTCACAACAATCTGAGAGGAAAAATTCCATCAACAATGGGAAACCTTACTCAAATTGAAAGTTTGGATCTTTCTTACAACAACTTGGATGGGGAAATCCCTACTCAGCTTACCAAATTGCATTATTTGAGTATTTTCAGTGTAGCATACAACAATCTATCAGGCAAAACACCTGAGAGAGTTGAACAATTTGCTACATTTGACGCAAGTAGCTATGAGGGAAATTCTTTTCTTTGTGGTCCGCCATTACCAAGAAGTTGCAGTGCAGCATTACCACCATCACCAGAAGATTCAACTGATGAAGAACTTAAGGAGAAAGGGTTCATATACATGCGTGATTTTCTTTTGAGCTTTCTGATTGGTTATCTAACGGTTGTATTGACAATGGTTGGTGTTTTGTGGATAAATCCACGTTGGCGAAGAGCTTGGTTTTGGTATATTCAGGTATTCGTTAACAATTGTCAATATTTTCTAGAAGACAATGTTTATGGATTGTTTAAGTTTAGACTACCCACTTTTTTGAGAAACTTGTAAGCTCAATGTAAAAATAATAATGAGCTTTAATGTTTGTGTAAAAATGTATTTGGATTAGTAGATTTTCATGTAATAAGTTTTTTGTTTGTTGTTCTTGTAATAATTAAAGGTAAGCTCAATGTAAAAATAATAGGAGTCTTGTCATATTTACAAGGTCGTCAATGTTTGTGTTGCCTAAAATAGTAGCGTTTAGGGGTCATCCAGGAAGTTACCTCGCCCCTAACTTGGTAAATGATAAGAATCTCCTACAACTTTCATCGGATGATGTGACCGATTGGGGGATATTAAATGATCATCAATCATGAACAAATTCTTATTGAATGGAAATTGAAAGATTACAGTAGTAAATGAAAACTGATTACAGAAAACAGAGGCCAAAAGAAAGTTCAAAACTATTTTACAAATTGATCTTCCAATGTATACTAATGAATACAGAAGCTGGTTATGCTGAGCTTGACGTTGATGAAAACAAGACTGTTACAATTTGTTATGACTGTTGAAGAAGTAAGGAAGGAAGATAACCAGGAAAACGATGATCACGTGTTGCTCACCTTTCAGTATTAAACGACGCCGTGTAGTTAAATAAAATCACGTTCAATTATCGATTGGAACGACGTCGTTTCTTTCTCCTTCATGCGGAACCGTTTCAATTAGCTCCAACTAACTTCTTCTTCCTCTTCTTTAACTGTCTTCTTCTTCCTTCGTTTCTTCATTATTTTCATTCCTCCATTTTTGCTTTCTGCTCAATTTGATACCTGCTCCAGTAGGGGACAGCCAGTGTGGTCACATTAACTCCCGATGGAAGCATTCGGATCAAGGTTATTTCCTCCAACAAGTTTTGGAAGCGTCAAAATGGCTACTCACAATGGGTGTGGGCTAATATATGTTCTTCTCTCAAACATGTATGCAGCTTCAGGAAGATGGAATGATGTTTCTAAGATGAGATTGAAAATGAGGGATAAAGGCGGGAAGAAGACACCAGGACACAGATGGCTTGAAGTGCAAAATATAATTCATACATTTACAGTTGAAGATTGCTTCCGTCCAGAGAAGGATAAAATATATGCATTTCTGGAAGACGTGTATTTGAAAATGAGACGAGAGGGATATTTGTCGTCAACAAAAACGGTTCTACATGACGTGGATGAAGAGGAAAAGGAACATATGATCAAGTACATTAGTGAGAAATTAGCTGTAGCATATGGGGTTCTATGTTACCGTTTAAACTTGTTTATTGATTTTATTTATTTATTTGTTGAATCTGTCAAAGCATGTTAGCAATTATGTAGGAAATAGTTGAATAAGTGCAGATTTGTTAGCAGATTTTTTAGCCATGTTCTTGTAACTGACTCCTCCCTCTGTCTGCCTATAAAGAGGTTTTTTATCTTGTCTAAAATATAGTGAAGTTTTCCTTTTTTTGGTATTCATAAAACCACCTCTGTTCTACTAAAAAATAGAGTATTTTATCCTTTTGGTAGAAGAACAAGTGCAGACAGTTTGCACTCAGTTTGTTCAACATTTAGCATCAGAGTCTTAAGATCAAAGCATTTTCTCAATAATGTCCAACAACCCCTCCATAAGCAATGGTGTGCCAATCCAAGAGAAAGATGGCTCGGTCACACTAAAATATCCCATGCTAACAAAAAGTAATTATGCTGCATGGGCTATAAAAATGGAGGTCTTCATGATGGCTCAAAGAGTATGGGATGCAATTGAGTCACAATAACAGAAAAGATAAGATGGCATTGGCAGTCATCTATCAAAGTATAGAAGAAAATACCTTGCTTCAACTGGGTGCTAAGAAGACACCAAAGGAGGCGTGGAATATGCTCAAAATCATGAACCAAGGGGCTGACAAAGTAAAGGAGGTAAGAACTCAATTTGTGGAGAGAGTTCGAGGCATTGAAGATGAGTGATTAGAGACAGTGGATGAATTCTTTGGAAAAACTCACCATCATTGTAAACAAACTTAGAAGCCTTGGGAATACGGTAGAAGATGAGAAGGTAGTAAAGAAGCTTCTGAGATCCATTTCTTCTAAGTTTCTTCAGATCGAGTCTACCATAAAAGAGTTTAGTGACCTATCAAACCAAATCAGTTGAGGAGGTGATTGGTTCACTAAAAGCCCATAAAGAACATTTACTCAAGAGCGGATTGGAAAGCAAGGGATGAGGCGAAAAAATCCAAGAAAGCTTCTAAAGGATCTGCCAGTATAAGAGGTGGTAGAGACAGAGGACGCGGACAAGGAAGAGGAAAGAAGTTTGACAAGTCCAAGATAAAGTGTTATGGCTATGGTAAAATGGGGCATTTCGCCTCAGAATGCTTGTCAAAGGAGAAATATGAACAAGCAAATATAACAGAAAAAGATGAAGATGAACCCTCTCTATTGATGATTGAAACATGTGAATTAAATGTCCTGCAAGGCGAGGCTCGTGTGGCAGCTACGGGGGGTAACGACATGAAGGGAATATGGTATCTTGATACAGGCGCAAGCAATCACATGACAGGCAATGTAAGTTGTTTTTCTGAAATTGATCATTCCATTAACGGCAATGTAAAGTTCGGTGATGGTTCGGAATTAATATACATGGTCTAGGATCGGTGTTATTTCAATGTAAAAATGGAGAACATTTGATTCTAACTGATGTATATTATATACCCAAATTAAAAAGCAATATCATAAGTCTTGAATGCAGTGGACGAGTGGACATTAAAAAGCAATATCATAAGTCTTGAATGCAGTGGACGAGTGGACATAGAAGGAGGAACCTTGAGAGTTTATGATAGTAAAAATAGACTCTTAGTTAAGGTAAGGAGACAGCACAACAGATTGTTCACGAGGCAGCAGAGAATTAATCCATGGGTTGGATTAATTCCTATCAGTGGGGGAAGACATATTTTCTTCTATCTTCTTGAGCTTCCCTGCTCGGATAAAGCAAAGGAACTCTGCAGAGCTACCATTGATGATAATTTGATGCAAATGCTTATGAAACTAACTTATCAGGTCTATTTCTCTAATTATTTTCTTTTATTGTCTTCTTCCATTTTCAAGCTCTCGTAGTACATGATTCACAAGCACGATCACATTCTGTAAATAAAGGTATGTCCCTTAAACAGACAGAGGGTGCCTACCCAACCTACACAAGCAAAACACATCTCCTTAACGTGCTGGCTTATCTATAAACAAGACAATCATTAACGCGGGTGGTACTGAATTGACGACAACTGACACTTCCTGTTCTAATGGAGTTATGGAAACAGTTCGAAGAGAGAAAATGGAATGTTCTAGTGTTGATTTGATTGATCAAGGTTTTGTCCATCGCTCCACCATCGCTAACCGCCAGACCCTCTGTTTCCACCACCGTTCAAAACCAACTACATCTGTTGTAATTTTATCAGTTACGATTTCAGAACCTCACCCCTCCGCCTTATTGTTTAAAATCAACTCCACCAGTGAGCAGCCTCTTTCCGATCGTCTCCACCACCAGCATCCGCCCATTCTTGATGATTGGAAGAAAATAATATCATGTCTCATCTTCTTGCAATCTGTTTGTGTTTGATGAATTAATCATTGAGTTTTATTTCTTTATTAATGAATTCTTGCATTATTTGAAGAGATGAAAGAATTCAAGTGGAACCAGATGAAGTTTCTTTAATCAGGTTTGAGATTGTGTTTGACGACTGAGTAGGACGGTTGCATACCAATGTTTGATGAAAGGCCTGAAAGAAGAGGGAAAAAAAGGGCAAAATGACATCAATTTTCCTGCTAAGGGAGTGTTAATATGGTTATCGTACTCTCCGTTTGTGGGAGTGTTAATATGGTTATTGTACTCTCCGTTTGTTTGAGAGACACACACCGTTATTTATAGACAGAGGATGCTCATGTCTGTGAATCGAATAATATGAGACTTAAAAAAGACTTTTTTTTTTTCTTTGTAGAGGGTACTAGTATATAAAAAGGTGATAGTAGAATGGTTTAAAAATGTTATTGGCCTGAAAATAAGAGATCTATAAAATTAGGAATATGTATATAAAAAGTATCTCCAAAATCTTGAACGCGTTGACTGCAACAAGAATAAAAGCAAGTAATATTTCTTCTATGCCCAAGATATTGAAAATCTACAATTCAAAGAGTCTTCCCTTTGCGATCCCACCAATGAAGAGGTTACTCATATTGCTTGGCCACCATGGTTCGGATATCGCCTGAACCAACTAGTAGCTGGAGAATGATCGACAGACAATAAAATCCTTGAAAATAAACAATATCGAATTCACGATCTTAAGAAAGAAAGACAAATAGTCAAATTCTTATAATAAAATTTGAATAATAGGAAATAGCCCCTTACAATGTCTAATTAAGTCTCTAATTATAGAGAACAATAGAACATAATATTTTAAGAAAATAATTAAGAAACCTAATATAATAATGAAATAAACTATTAATACTTAACAACAGACAAAACCAAATTCTGGCCATTATTATAACCTAATTTAAATAATACTTAATGCTCAATAAGAATATAAATAGCCTAAAAGTAATTAAGAAACCCCGAAATAAATAATACAATCCAAATTAAAACACATAAGCTGTGTAAATGTCCATAGGTCTATGGAAGTTTTATGGTTAACTTTTTGTAGAGAATTCTAAGGACGTGGAAAATATCCATAGGCCGTAAAAAAAGTCCAACTTCCAAAATTTGCTCCCGTATCAAAATCACCCTTGGATAGCTGTGGACGATAGAAAGTTTGAAATGTGTTGTGAATTTTTGTTGAATTTCCGAAAAGTATATAGGATAAATATTTGTATATACTTTGAGGGCAATCATGGAATCAAAATTTTAACTTTGATCAAATATGATATTTTATTAAATAAGTAATTTGGTTCTTTCCACCATTAATTAGGAGATAATTGACAAAAATAAATATTTATATTCATGTCTTTTACATGGCATTCAATTTTGTATGTACCTAATAAATATTATGAACTTGTAGTTGAAACACTAAATAAGTGAAAAAATGTATTTACATATGCAGAAATTTTTTATCAATTCTATTATGAGATATTGGAGTAAATTAAATCATCTACCACTAGAATATAGACTCGGGCTTCCTTTAAACTAAAATTTTTTTTGGTTAATCGAATTTTGTCCAATCAAAAATTTATCAAGGTATTTACTTCTGTTACTAAGATTAGCACGCAAATTTAAATTCAAAGTCTCGATTTTAATTCTCTTCAATACTTTTCAGCTTTTTCAATTTTTGCACGCAGTCATCCATGAATTTTATGAAAAATTCTTCTTTTGCACATGATTCCAATTTGTGTCACGGAAAGGATTCCCATAGTTGTCGCTAAGCTTTTGACAAAAAGCTAGTTCACAATGCATCAACGAGTGGCAATAAAAATAATATCCGAAGCATTAGCACCTCCGGCACCATAGATAAACAGTCATTGGTCTTCGCCATGATTGATTACAAAGTAGGCTCAAGAGATTAATTAAATATTGTTTCTGTACAGGTTGGTCTTTTATATACACTAGTTTTTTCTTTCAGTATTCCAATAGAATTATGTATATTTAAAATTCTACTCTTATTAAACTATGATTTTAATTTAATTAATTATTAGTTAAAAAGCTAATCTAACCCATTTGTACATATATTTTTTCCAAGGCCATTGTACATAATTATATATATATTATCATAATAGATATAACCTATGATTTCAATAATTTGTAAAATCTCGTTAACAAGCTTGTTATGTATTATTAATAGGTGAAGATAGATACAAAACCATGAAGACTGCAGAAACTGCAGCAAAAGAAATTCAAATAGAATCCCACCTGACAACAAACCCATCTGTCCACGAGGCTCCCTGCTTGTTTAGAAGTACAGCACAGAAATTGTTTCTCCCTGGATTCTTTTAAAAGAAACTTGCTGGGAACCTTAAAGCACGTCATCACACCAGGTTACAAAAACATGAAGCCTACTGTTTCCTTGTTTTGCTAGAGCATCGGTGGTAGCTTTGGCAGACTGAAGAGTATGCTTGAAGACTATATGCGGTAGACCCTCCATGAGATTTTTTGATTCAATGAACAGATCCCATAAAATCAGTACAGGAAGAATACTCCGAGATCCATGAAACTGCATTAACCGAATCTGATTCCATAATAATTTTTTCACGAAGCTAACCGTTGTGTAAAATTAGAATTAGTACATATTCTATCAAATTATTATTATCAACCATTCTTGAATTATTATTACCCTCTGCTTACCTCTTATTTTTCACTTATTTCTTATAAGTTGTCCTGAACTTTGAAAATATTTCACTTATTTCTCATATAATACATTAATTTTGCTAATGTCTTATCATGCATCGAATTTATTTTTATATTAAAAATACATTTCGCTGAGTTGGACAACTGTGGTGATTAAAATATTTATAATAGTGTGAATTGGAAGGTAGTCATCCGACGTGGATAAAAAACATTAGATTGGTGAATTACTAGCTTTCATTCATGAAATAGATAACTCATTTTATAGATGGTCAACTTTTATTAAATTTTCTTTCTATTTTCTAATTACTTGAAAATTGTATCTTAAGATAATTTGTGTTATTCAAATTGGTTTTTGGCTTTTTCTAGCCTTATATTTCCTTGAAGTTTTGTGTGAATTCAATTACTCCATCCTAAATTCATTTTAATATGCACTTACCTTTCGTGGGTTTTTATTAATTTAAAAAATAAATTTAATTTATCCAAGAAAACAAATATCAAAAAATGTCCTGTGAGATCAGTTGCCATAAAATGCAAATGGAATATGTATATAAGGTGGTAGTACATTGGTTTAAAAATGTTATTGGCCTCAAAATAACAGATCTATAAAATTAGGAATATTTACATAAGGTACATATGGAGCACAGGACCTCCCATATTCACAATCCCTAATATAAAAAGGATCTCCAAAATCTTGAACGCGTTGACTGCAACAAGAAAAATAGCAAGTAATATTTCTTCTATGCCCATGATTTGAAAATCTACCATTCAAAGAGTCTTCCCTTTGCGATTCCCACCAATGAAGAGGTTACTCATATTGCATGGCCACCATGGTTCGGATATCGCCTGAACCAATGAGTAGCTGTACAATCAAATCCTTGAAAATAAACAATATCGAATTCAGGATCTTAAGAAAGAAAGACAAATAGTCAAATTCTTATAAAAAAGAATAATAGAAAATAGCCGCTTACAATGTCCAATTAAGTCTCTATTTATAGAGAAAAATAAAACATAATATTTTAAGGAAGTAATTAAGAAAGCTAATATAATAACGAAATAAACTATTTATACTTAACAACAGAGAAAACCAATCTCTGGCCATTATTATAACCTAATTTAAAAAATACTTAATGCTCAATAAAAATATGAGTAGGCTAAAAGTAATTGAAAAACACCGAAATAAATAATACAATTCAAATTAAAACGCATAGGCTGTGTAAATGTCCACATGTCTATGTAAGTTTATGCTCAACTTTCTGCAGAGAATTCTCAAGACGTGGAAAATATCCATGGCCGTAAAAAATGTCCAGCTTTCAAAATTTGCTCCCGTATCAAAATAACCGTGGAAAATATCCATGGCCGTAAAAAATGTATAGCTTCCAAAATTTGCTTCCGTATCAAAATCACCGTTGGATAGCTGTGGAGGATAGAAAATTTGGAATTTATAGTGAATTTTTGTTGAATTTTTGAAAAGTATATAGGATAAATACTTGTATATACTTTGAGGACTGGAATCAAAATTTTAACTTTATCAAATATAACATTTTAATAAATAAGTAATTTGGTTCAATCCACCATTATTTAGGAGATAATTGAAAAAAATAAATATTTATATTCACGCCTTTTAAATGACATTCAATTTTGTATATAACTAATGAATATTATGAACTTACACTTGAAACACTAAATAAGTGAAGAAATGTGTCTACATATACATAAATTTTTATTAATTTTATTATGAGATATTGGAGTAAATTAAATCATCTACCAGTAGAATATAGACTCAGGCTTCCTTCAATCAAAAAAATCCTCGATCCACATTGGATTGAATCTTGATTGTTTAGAAGTAGCTCGTATTCGTTCGAGTCATACATATCGGGCACTATTGAATGAATTATTGCATGGATTATTTTGGTCTGCTCATCCAAAAAAATTTTCCGTTCATCGATTTTGTTCAATCAAAAATTTATTATGGTATTTACTTCTGTTCTGTTACATTTTGATTCAATTGAAGAATTTCAATTTAATGTTTTGTCACTAAAATATAACTAGTGTATATTTTTTCTTTGTACGACATTCAGCAATATAAAAGAAATTTCAAAATGCGATTGGAAGGAGATGTGTTGGTGCAATTTAATACAGGAAGTTTAGATTAAAACTGGAACTTATGACAGACTAAAAAATTTACAGTTCCTTCAAGGAAAATGTGTATAGGAATCTCTAAAAGCTATTGAAGAAAAAGAGCTAGTTATATTACCATTTTCTTCAAATAGAATGCATGCATTTGAATTGTTACTATTGTTTGAATTTGTACATTCAAGAAGTGAGTCAAAGGTTTTGAAAGCAAATTGATCATCAGAAATTTGAACCAACCGTTGCTATATAAAATAGAAAGATAATCTAATAAAAGCTAACCTTCTATAAAATGAGTTATCTACTTCATCAATGAAAGTAGTAATTACAGTATTGTAAATGTTTTATTCACGACCAATTGTCCAACTCAGCGAAATGTATATTTAATATTTACGAAGTTCAGGGTAACTTACGAGAAATAAGTGAAACTTAATAGATATAATATATAAATCTACAGACCAAACTAAAATGGAAAATATGTCAAATATATAATTATATCCCTCCCTTTTGCATGATTTTTCTAATGTCACACTAACTTATAATATATATTTATATCTTCTGTACAAATGGCTTGGAAAAAATAAATGTAATACAGTTATTCATAATTAATTAAATTAGGAATTTATTATGAATTTAAAAAATTTATACTTATATAAAATGTAATATTGATACTTATAAAAAGTTTTATTAAGTTAAAATTTGATTTCACCCGATTCTATAATTTTAACTTCTGATTCTAAAAAAATCATAGGTTATATATAACTTCTAAAATTTGCTTCCTTATCAAAATCACCGTTAGATAGCTGTTGAGGATAGAAAATTTGAAATCTGTTTTGAAATTTTGTTGAATTTCCGAAAAAGTATATAGGATAAATATTTGTATATACTTTGAGGGAAATCATGGAATCAAAATTTTAACTTTGATCAAATATGACATTTTATTAAATAATTAATTTGGTTCTTTCCACCATTATTAGGAGATAATTGACACATAAATATTTATATTCATGTAACTTATAGTTGAAACACTAAATAAGTGAAGAAATATGTTTATATATCCAGAACTTTGTATCAATTCTATTATGAGATATTTGAGTAAATTAAATCATCTACCACTATAATATAAACTCAGGCTTCCGTTAATCCAAAAAATCTTTCGGTTAATCGAATTTTGTATTTACTTCTGTTACTAAGATTAGGGCTCAGATTTACGTTCAAAGTTTCTATTTTGATTATCTCTTCAATACTTTTCAGTTTTTTGAATTTTTGCACGTAGTCATCCATGAATTTTATGAAAAATTCTCTTCTTCTGCGTATGTTCGCAATGCATCGACGGGTGGCACTAAAAACAAGATCCGAAGCAATAGCAACTCCGGCAGCATAGATAAACTGTCATTGTTCTTGAACACAAAGCTTCACAAATTCATTACAGTCCAGCTACCTTAGAATCTCTAGCAATTCTGGATGCCCTAAAAGCAGAAAAAAACAGAGGAGTCCATAAAGTAATAGTGGAAGATGACTCGAGAGTAATTGAAGTCTTGACAGGAAAGATCAACCCACAATTAGAGATTAAAGACTTAATGATGAGCTTAATTTTTGAGTCAGTCATTTGTTTTCGTAGCTAGAGTTCAAAATGAAACAGCTCACTTATTAGCTAGGAAGGAGTTGCAGAGTAACTTTAGACTTTGTTTGGCAAATTAAATTTTCTGACTGAAGTATGCACTTAAACTCAGATTTACGTTATATCTTTAAAAAAAGACAAACGGATTGCTTGTCCCCTATCATTCCCCACTGATCGGAATTAATCCAACCCCAAAAACACAAACTATTGTAAATAGCAGTATCTGTAATGCAGACTATGAGTGCACTAGTAAAAGCAAAAAATTGTATATGTAGACATTGGAAATTGGCTTTCTTTTATTTTCTTCAGCACTATTTTATAAATAGCCATTAGGGAAAACCCAACTGCTTCCCATTCTCTGTTACACATAATGACTTGTCAGATTTGCTCTACAGCTCTATGGTAGGACTAAAAGCCTATATTGACCCATATGCTCAGGGACATCATTGGGAAACCATAGACAAATTTTATGTAATTTATGATTATGCTAAATTAGATTACACTTTTACCTTGAATCACCACTATTTCAAAGCCACCCATTGGCCTTCTAAATCCATGCTCACAGGATTGGACACGGTTCATTCTACTTTAAGAAAGAACATTTGCAGCAGCTATGCCTACTCAATCGAAGATGCGTCAGTTAATGTGCAAAACTATGAACACAAAAGGCTTCCTCCATCCCAGTAATGCTGACATCTGTTATTTTGTTTTTAGAAAATTGACAACGATTCACCAGTAAAACAGAGACGGCAACACTAACAGGCAACCGAGATCTTTAGTGTCTTTCTAGTTTCACCAATAATCGCCACAAGAACATGAACCCCCTTCAAAGTGGTGGAAGCGATTATTATCTCTTAAGATAATCAACCTTCCCACAATCTTGGATATGTATTTGATAGCATTGTGGCAATCTTCACATACTCGCAAGTTTTTAATCACACGAATTGGTCTTCCAGGTGGTATGGATAGAACCCCATATGCCACAGCTAATTTCTCACTATGGTACTTGAGCATATGTTCCTTTTCCTCTTCATCCACGTCATGTAGAACCATTTTTGTTGACGACAAATATCCCTCTCGTTTCATTTTCAAATACACGTCTTCCAGAAATGCATATATTTTATCCTTCTCTGGATGGAAGCAATCTCCAACTGTAAATGTATGAATTATATTTTGCACTTCAAGCCAACTGTGTCCTGGTGTCTTCTTCACGCCTTTATCCCTCATTTTCAATCTCATCTTAGAAACATCATTCCATCTTCCTGAAGCTGCATACAAGTTTGAGAGAAGAACATACATCCCTGAATTATCAGGTTCCATCTCAAAAATGATCTCAGCAGCCTTTTCACCTAATTCAGTATTGCCGTAGACCCTGCTTGCACCAAGTAGAGCACCCCATGTAGAGGCATCTGGTTTAAAAGGCATGTTTTCTATTAATTTCTGGGCTTCTTCCAATCTTCCAGCTCGGCCTAAAAGATCA
>CANUEY010196846.1:0-24845 GCA_948099555.1 Croton setiger
CATTAACCTCTTTTCTTTTTCAATTTCATCCCTCCCTTCTATTTTCTTCAAAATCAACCTATTTTATTTATTTTATATTATTTTTTAAAAACTAAAACTCTTTTCATATATTAATTTTCAAACCATATTATTATTTTTTAATTTTAAAATTGACACTAAAACCAAACACAAATTATAATTAAAATTAAAGTTAAAATTAAAATAAAGAAACTATCAAAAATAGGAATCAAATCAAAATTGAAATTTTCTTTTCTTTCTTTCTTTTTTTTTTTTAAAACTCAAAAATTTTAAAAATAAAAAGACCCAAAAAGATATATATTTTTGAAGGAAAATGGAATTTTTGGAATTGAATTAAAATCATTAAAGCCACTTGAGGAAGGAAACGAAAACTAGAATTTTCTGAGAATTGAGCGGTCGTGAACTGTTTTCGGAACTCTGGAGATTTCATTGAGCTGTTGGCATGTATATCATCATTGGTACTTTTTTGGGACAAAAATTAAGCGTCAACACCAGCACATTTGATTTTGTTACCCTTTCATGATTTCGACATTATATTAGGTATGGATTGGTTGGCACGACATCAAGCTAAGGTCGATTGGCTTTGAGCCACCAGGGCAGTCACCGGTTGTTTTCTACGGTGAATGGCAAGCAGTGGCGGGTTGATTGATTTCTACTATGACTGCATTCAGTTTGATTCAGAGGGGCTGTAAAGCATATCTAGCACACGTGATCAACACTCGGGAATAGAACAGTAAGGTGGAAGATATTCTAGTTGTCAGAGAGTTTTCGGATGTCTTTCCAGAGGATTTGCCAGGTTTGCCATTGGACAAAGAGGTAGACATGTCCACTAAGATAGTTCCAGGTACGGCTCCCATTTCTGTTACTCCTTACAGAATGACACTACTGGAACTACAGGAGCTGAGGAAGCAGCTATAGGAGTTACTTGATAGGAGTTTCATCAGACCCAGTGTATCCCCTTGGGGTGCACCAATGCTATTTGTGAAAAAGAAAGATGGCACTATGAGGCTATGCATCGACTACCGCAGGCTTAATTAAGTAACGGTTAAGAACAAGTATCCATTGCATAGAGTGGATGACTTGTTTGATCAGCTACAGGGTGCTAAGGTTTTCTCCAAGATTGATCTGAGATCGGGTTATCACCAGCTAAAGATAGCTACAGAGGATATTCTGAAGACAGCATTTCGGACTCGGTATGGTCATTAAGAGTTCCTAGTAATTCCATTCGGGTTGACGAATGCTCCAGCTGTGTTTATGTCATTGATGAACAAGATATTTCAGCCATTCCTTGACAAGTTCGTCATTGTGTTCATCGATGACATTTTGATCTATTCGAAAGATCCATTGAAGCACGAGAGACATCTGAGGACTGTTCTGCAGATTCTCTGGGAGAGACAGTTGTACGCCAAGTTCAGTAAGTGTGAATTTTGGCTGGATCATGTGATGTTTCTAGGGAATGTTATATCAGCTGATGGGATCGAGGTGGATTCCAAAAAGGTAGAAGCAGTTCAGAATTGGCCACAACCACGGAGTACTACTGATATCAGGAGTTTTCTCGGTATGGCTGGTTACTATCGCCGATTTATCGAAGGATTCTCCTTGATTGCTGCACCTTTGACCAAGTTGCTCAAAAAAGATGTTCCTTTTGTTTGGTCAGAGGCTTGCCAGCACAGTTTTGATCAGCTGAAGGAAAAGTTAACGACAGCTCCAGTGTTGACTATTCCTTCAGGTACGGGCGATTTTGTGGTTTATACCAATGATTCTCATCAGGGATTGGGCTGTGTCTTGATGCAGCGAGGTAATGCCATTGCCTATGCTTCATGATAGCTGAGAACACATGAGAAGTCATCTCCAGTTCATGATCTCGAGCTAGTCACGGTGATTTTCACTCTGAAAATATAGAGACATTACCTTTGTGGAGAAACTTTCCAGATATTCACCGATCACTAGAGTCTGAAGTACTTGATGACACAGAAGGAATTGAACTCTAGACAGAGAAGGTGGATCGAGTTGCTTAAGTACTATGATTGCACCATCGAGTATCATCTAGGAAAGGCTAATGTGGTAGCTGATGCCCTTAGCTAGAAGGGTGATGGTACTTCGGCTTATTCACAGGTATCTTCCTTATCACTTGTGAATGAGTTGAATAAGTTGAATATAGGCCTAGATGAGGACTCCGAGAATATTTTTTTAGCATCATGGAAAGTGAGATCCACAGTTGTTGAGCATCATTGACAGAGTGAAGCTAGGCGAGGTAAATTCTTTTACCTTGGATAGTGGTGTGCTAATGTTGAACCACTGATTATGTGTTCCAAATGTGGATGGGCTACGTAATGAGATTCTGGATGAGGCACAGAATATAGTTTATATTATGCATCCAGGTGTGACATAGATGTATCAGTCAATGAAGACTCATTATTGGTGGCCCAAGATGAAGAATGATGTGGCTGAGTTTGTAGCCAATTTTCTGATTTGTCAGCAGATTAAGGCTGAGCATCAAGCTCCAGCAGGTAAACTATAGCCTTTACCCGTACGTGTGTGGAAATGGGAGAGAATTACCATGGATTTTGTCACAGCTTTGTCGAAAACCCAGCGAAAGCACGATGCTATTTAGGTGATAGTGAATTGACTTACGAAGTCAACTCACTTTATTTCGATCTGGTAGGGTATTTCATTGGATCAGCTGGCTATTGAGTATGTGAATGAGGTAGTCAAACTACATGGAGTGCCTATATCCATTGTATTTGACAGAGATCTACGGTTTGTTTCGAGGTTTTGGCAGAGTTTGCAGGCAGCTTTGGGCACAAAGTTACACTTTAGTACTGCCTTTCATCCTCAGACAGACGGGCAGTCTGAGAGAACCAAACGAACTCTCGAGGATATGTTGAGGGCTTGTGTGTTGGAATTCCAAGGTTCTTGGGATAATTACATCAGTTTGATGGAATTCGCCTACAACAACCAGTTTCATAGCAGTATTGGTATGGCTCCTTACGAGACACTTTATGGCAGAAAGTGCAGAACTTTTATTTGTTAAGACGAAGAGAGCTGAGAATGTTAGAGGGTCCATAATTGGTTCAGGAAATAGTTGACAAGATTAGTATAGTAAAGGCAAAGTTAAAGGCTGCACAAGACAAAAAGAAGAGCTATTCGGATCAACATCGTAGAGAGATGGAATATAGTGTTAGAGACAGAGTTTTCCTTCATGTTTCGCCTTAGAAAGGAATTATCAGATTTGGGAAGAAAGGAAAACTAAGACCTCGGTACATTGGTCCATACGAGATTACAAATAAAGTTGGTCCATTGGCTTACAGGTTAGCTTTATCTTTAGACTTGGTACAGATTCACAACGTTTTTCATGTGAGTATGCTCATAAGAAAAAGATCTAACCCTACTCACGTGATTAACGAGCAGACTTTTGATGGCTGAAAATTTGAGCTATACAGAGGAACCAGTGAAAATCCTGGAATTTGGGGTTAGACAGCTTCAGAACAAGGACATTCCTATGGTTAAAGTTTTATGCAAGCATCATTCCCAGGGTAAAGCCACTTGGGAAACAGAGGCTCAGATGGGACAGAAATATACACAGCTGTTTGAGAGTACAGGTATGGAATTTTAAGGGCAAAATTCATAAGGAGGGGAGAGTTGTGACACCTCAAAACCCTAGCCTACGTCGTTTCGACGTCATTTTCATGCATTACGTGCATTTTCATTAAAAGGCATCATGATTTGATTTGATAATTAAGTTAAACATGGATTATATGTTTTGGATATGATAATATATGATTTGAACATGAATAATAAGCTATGTTATAGGCTCGTTTATCGTCGAAAGACACAAACGAAGCTAATTAGGGTTTGTGGCCCGCGCGATCAAAAAATGCTAGAATCGCATCAAATATGAACCAAATGATTTTAATATTTTGATATATGTTTATTAACATGTTTTAAATAGTTTTGTAACCCTAATTTTGCAATGACGTCATACGGTTTCGGTTCCGCAAAAATCGTCGAGGTTTCGGAGTCGGTTTAGGGCACCGATAGAACCGCGAATTATTTTCGGATTCCGATTTTTACGAAACTTCAGACACGTGTTATACATATTACTTTGACACCAAAAACAAGTTTTAAGTAGGTGCTGGCATGTGTAAGAGGATGATTTTGATTAAGGAAGGAATTGAATGTAAGTGAAGAAAGATTACCTTAAGGCTAAGTAATGTTTAAAGTGGAAACTGAGATTTTTGTGTAAAATTAAGGAAGCAGCTGCTAGAAATTATTGGTTAGATGTTACACGAGCTGGAGAGGCAGGAATTGAAGGCTGGATAGCATGCAAATAGAGAGAGAAACGTGAAAGAAGAGAAAGAAGAAGAAAGAGAGAAAAGAAAGAAAAAGAAAGAAAAAGAGAGAGAAAAGAAAGAAATCCAAAGAGAAACTTAAATCCAACCTTTCCAATGTGTTTTTAGGTTTTTATGAAGTGATTAGAAGTATTAAATAGTAAAGGAAGTGGCTGGAAACGAAGGAGAGAGAGAAAGAAGAATTCTATGTTCATTTCTGGGTTTTTAGGCAGTGTTGAGATTGCAACTTTGGAGGGTTATATTTCCAATTGGTGATGCATGGGTGAGTTTGGGCTTTATGGGTTGATAGAGGGTATGTAAGAGAAGAGTTTGGTCGTTTTAGTTTGCTAGAAAACCACAGGAGATGGCCGAAAAAGTTGCTAGAAGTTGGGTCGAGAGATAGGCAAAATTTGGAATCTGGGAAAACAGTGTTGAGGAGCCAACTTTGGGGACTTATATCTTAAGATCTAGAGGGTTTCTGGGAATTTGGCTTCGATGGTTAGCTAGAGGGTGTGTAAGGGAAGAGAATGGTGGTCGTAGCTCGCCGAAAAACCACTAGAGGAGGACGTACGGTCGTCGGGAAGTTGGCTGGAGAGACAGGTTTGTGGGCAGGAAACAAAAGTTGGCAGGCGGAAGGAGAAGGCTCAAAACGACACAAGAGGCGTGCGTTTTGGAGCCAGAAGCGCACGGAGTGAAACGCACGCAAAGGATGCGTTTTGGTCATTCTTCCAGCGACCAAAATGGCAATCCTTTCTACGTTTTGGTGCAGAATTACGCGCCCAGCATCTAAATTTTGGTAAAATTACATTTTAGCCCCTAAAGTTTATATTTGCTTATATTTTTGACCCATAAACTTTTATAAATTACATTTTGGCTCTACCAACCTAATTTCGACGTCCTGAATCCGTTTTTGATGTCCAAAAAATTTATTTTGAGATCGTTTTGAGCCCGAAAATTAAGATTTAAACATTTTGTTAAAGATTTTAATTATGAATTTGGTTTTAGTTTATTATTTGGTTTATTTAATTATGGTTTTGGTTTTAATAATTATAATTATTATATGATAAGAGGAGTTTGTTAATTATTTTTAAAATGGTTTTAAATAGGAAAACTTTACGGATTGAGTTTAAATTCACAGAAAATTATATGGATTAATTTTAAATGCAATTATTTCAGAGATTAATTATTAAATCATGCATCATAGCATATATGGACTTCTGATTTAATTATTTGAAAATCATTGTTATGTTACGCATTATAGGAGTATCGAGTTCTCGAGCGGCACAAGGTAAGCAGCCCGAGGCCCACCCGAGTTCACAGTAGTGAGGTAAGTATTAAACCCACTTACTTATGTGTTTGATTTGGACTTTGTAAATTTGCTAAGTATGTTATATTGAACTGTTTGGACCGGTACTGAAGTCCGGTCTTCTGTGATATATGAAACTGCTATTATATGATTATGTTGAATTGTTTGGACCGGTACTGAAACCCAGTCAATTGGAAATATCTGATATATGACTTGTGATGTTTGTGGTTCCTAAGTCGGTACTGAAATACGACTAGTTAAGTTATTTGATCTGATTATAAAGATATATATGTTGTTTTAACCGGTACTGAAGTCCGCTCACATGATTATATGAAGCATGACGATATGAAATGTATGTTATATAAATGCATTTCCAAAGGACTTAAATATGGTTGTTGTGATTATCGTAGCCAGTGTTTACAGATTTCACGAGAGGAACCTACGGTTTTCTCTATGATTTGACGGAAAGACCTACTTTCCTATATATTATAGAAAGACCTACGGGTCCTATACGATGCAGAATGATCTGGTGAATACTGCATAATAAAGGTTGATCCTCGGATCCCTTTTTGACCGAAAATATTCCGGTATTACAGGTTTGCTGGCCAGCTATGGTTACTGCTATGCCGTGAAATTCCTGGGGCAACACTTGGTTGATAAATCACAACTAAAGAAAAGGAAAGACATGTCATTATGCATCTTATGTTATTGCTATTTTCAGATATGTTATAAATGACCTGATATTATGCCATTTTGATATGATATGATTATTTGCCTTACTTGTTGGCTGTTTATGGTTTTGGTTTGCACTTGCTGAGTATGCAACTCATCAAAATTGCAAATTGTGTTTTCAGATCTGCTATTTGAGTGAAGTACTGAGACTTCACTTATTTATGCTCAGGTCGGTACAGCTGAAGCCTAGGCCTCTCTCCCTCACACCACGACATCTGTATATGCTACATATAGTTTTTGTTTTATGCTATGTTTTATATAGCATAATTATATGATTTGGTATATGTATACCATTAACATGTTATTTTAATAAATTTTTTGGATAAACAGGTAAGTATATGTAAATATAGGATTGTAATATGATATGTATGATTTCTGATTTAATACTTTTGTTATATGCTAAGTTAATTAATGAAATTGACTTAGGTTAATTTGAGAGAATAATGTGTTTAAAAAAATGGCATGTTTTATGACGTAATGTATAAGAAAGGATGTTACAGTAAAAGAACCAGAATAAAGAAACTAAAATCAATGAGGAAGAAAAGAAGAATTACAGAGATCAATTTAGAAATAAATACAAAGGGAAAAAGAAGAGAATTAATTTAAAATTGATTTAGATCTGTTAAAGCTTATTGCTCTAATACCATATTAAAATTGTAATCAAAATTTCTTAAGAAATTGAATTGTATTATTGAAAATTCCACAAAAATTACAGGAAGAAGAAATAGGAAAACTAAAACCAAGACGAGTAATGGAAAACTTAATCTACAACTCATAAAATTTCAATATATATATCCTTGAAACTAAAATTGGAATTGAAACCATAATTACAATCAAATTAATTGAGCCTTTGATTCTATCTGTTAGATTGCTTTATACTGAGCTAGCAGTTGTTGTAATAGTCTGCTAAAAGACTTATAAACCGCAAAGGAGAAAAGAGAAAGGAGGAAGGAGAAGCTTAGCACGTGCTCCTCATGATGCCTTGATTATAAACAAAATGACACCATCCTATTAACTGCCCAGCTTGTCTTTATCAAAAACGACGACGCATCACTTATGTTTTGCCTTCATTAACTTAAGACACAGCGTTTTTCCCAGACATAACTTATTCTTCTTCCTTTCGCAGTCTGCATTCTTCATACTGCTTCTTCACCATGGATGAACTACAATCCAGCTCCAATACCTCTGTAGCTTTCTTTTCACCTAATCCTTTTGTTTTATCCTTGGCACCAAATTCACTAAACTCTTCATTACTTAGTTGAGGAAGAGGTTTGGACTTTTTTTTTTGGGGAAATCAGGTAACTTACCACACGAATTTCATTACCCACACGCAGTAAACAAACCCGAAAAATAAATACTGAATAAAATACGAGCCAAAAAGAAGGACACCGAAAATTACGAGGTTTGGCAATTTGCCAACTTTCTCGGAGCACCACCACTAGATGAAAATTTCACTATTCTCACAAGAGAAATACAACTTGGAAATCCTAGTGTAGGAAGTTTCCAATACAAAGGGAGAGAAATAAGAAGCTAAAACAAATAGCTTGGTGTGTTTTCTAAAGGCCAACAGGCAACTATTTATAAGCACTTTAGGATCCCACCCCACTCTTTCTTTCCGATGTGAGATAAAAATCAAATACAAATTAAGCCAACTAAGGCTACAAAACTAACATTCCTCAATTGTAATCTCCTCCATCTAAAATTTTGCATCGACGAAGTATGACAGCCTTGGTGAATGGCTTTGAATTAACAAGAACAGTCCTTACTTGCTCATCTTTTACATACTTAAAGCATTAATTATAATTTTATGGCAACACTTTGTTAGCATGAATCCATGGATGACCAAGCAACATATTATATGTTGTCCTTGCATCAATAACATGGAAAAAAATATTTGACTCCATATCACCAATATGCATTTTAAGTTGAATCCTACCAATAGTTCTTTGTCCATTTTGATTGAAACCATGGATCACCAATCATATTTGCTTCAATTCATCAGTTGGTATCCCAAGTTCTTTGCAAGCTTAAAAAGACATGATATTAAATAGCTGACCCTGTATCAACCAAAATACGACTTACCTTTTGCTCACAAATATATCTTGCTATAAACAATAGACGATTATGGGGTTTGTCTCCAAACATCTTGTCTTCATCGGTGAATGTGATTCTTTCAACGTCAGTGAAATAAGCTTTCACTTCTTGAGCTACATCCATATTATTCAAATCCACTGCCCCTTCAACATGAATGCATGAGACACACATTTCAATATCTAAGAAACTTTTTGGCATGAACCTTGGAATTTCTTCCTTTGAACACTTTTTTCTAAAACCCTTCCTGAATTTTTTGTCTTTGAAGTTTATTGTCACATAGCAAATTTCTTCAGTACCTTATTCCTTTGCGGATATGGATGGTTTTCGAGAGGGACACTTCTTTTTGCTTATTTTTCGGGTAACTAAAGTCTAACCTTCATCTTCACTCTGACCATTAGGCAATTTATTGTCCATAGTGCTACAATCATCCTTTTTGTTCTAACAAAAAATCAGGTTCCTGCAAAGGAATGACCTGATATAAAGTAGAGAATTCAAACTCAAAAGGACCAAATGAACTGAATCAAATCATTGCTTTCATTGGAGATGTTGGCAATTCTTCTATTGCAATCGTAGTCAAATTCGCACTTGCCTTTTCTTCATCGAAGACAATGTCTCAATTCTCTAGTAAATCCATAATTTTATCTTTAAACATAAACTCCACTGGATGGCTAACCATACTGTGATATTGACAATATTTTGGATCATTTACCTTATCTGCTTATTCTAGTCGTTTCATCACAGGCAATTGAATAATTATAGCTTGAAGTAGCTCGTCCAAAATTTTTGGAACATTAGAGTCACAAAAGGATATTGCTTTTCTTGCCTTTCTTTTAATGAAACCCATGATCTTTCTTTTTGTTGGAAAGTGTCCCGCTTAACCTTAGGTTTTATAGTTGATACATACATACATAAATGTAGAATTAAGTGTGAATAGATGATTAGTAGTCAAGAACAAGAAAGTTCCATAAACATATCTTTTTTATAGTTATTCTTCACTTAGGATTTATGGAACTTTAGGATTTTATATGGAGATGATTTAGTAATAAAGAAAAGGTAATTAGTAACATGAAAGACATCAAAGTAAGTTGATTAAGGCATTAGTTTGTTAAATAGAGTTATTATTTAATATGTTCTTCAACTAAGGGTTTATGCTTCCTTTAGGTAAACAAGTGAGGAATCAAGAAAGAAAATGAAAAGAAGAAGAGAAGTAAGAAGTAAAGAAAACAAATAGAAATCAAGATTTGGTACTTTAACTATTTGAATACTTTTTGTGTCCAAGTTTATGTTGATATATTGTGTTTGTTTTGTTTAATCTAGTGTTTTATGCATAAATATATGTTTGAAAGTTAAAATTTATTCCCATAATGAGAGGCAAGTAATACCCACAATGCATTTTTTTTTTTTTACTACTGAAGAGGTCACTAATGCAATTGATAACAGTATGGACTAAACAATAGGGGTAGTCCTCCCCTGAAAAAATATTTGGTGCTAATAGTGTGGTTGGTTCAATTAGAATTTGAGACGTCCACAACATTTAAATGTAACGAACTTCTGCATGACTCGATTCTTACATTGTGAGCATTGTGGAGCTTCCTGCTTTTTCTCAGCAAATTCAGAAAGCATGAATTTGAGGCAGGGGATTGGTTTCTTGATTTCCTTTAGATATTTTTGTAGTGCATCAAGAAATCCTTCATCTGATGCTTGCTTTTTCCATTTCTCGTACTCTGATAAGCATTGAAGTAAATCTTGTTCCTTAGCTTTGATCACAGGTCCTCCTCCTCCTCCTTTAGCCATTATAGCCCATCCACAGCCACTGCTATCAAAGCTAAGAAGTTCGGAGATCTCCTCCATTATGTTATCCTCCTTCCCTATTTCATATTTAGAGATCCACATGCTCTTTATTCTGTACCAAAATAACTGAACCAAAGTTTTGTCAAGTTTTTCTACATTAAGTTCTTCAAATTCACTAAAGCCTTGGTGGCTTACATTACTCTTTCCGACATACAATATTTTCAGGTGGAATTGTTTATATTTTAAATCTCTTGTTTGGTTCTGAAGATTCTGGGGCCAATGTTTATCCCCTCCACCGCAGATGCAAATTATGTCATCTTCTTTTTTCCAATCCTTCATTGTTGGATGAAGATCATCTATAATCAAATCAAGACTCCACTCCTCTTCTGCCCACATGGTCTCTTCTGTCCTTATGGTCTCTTCTGTAACCGAAGATATCACCTGTTGTGGCCAAATCATTATCTTACGTAATGCATGAACATATTGGACCTTATTTTTCTTACCAAGTGCTACACCAATAGTCCTTCCATCGTAATGCCAAAATTGTTTGATGAATCTAATTGCTGCTTCATTAATCATTGATAATTCATACACTGAGTACCATGGCATTTGCTTCTGTTTATCTTTAAAATCCTTTTGAGATGTGATTGGATCATTAATTGGTAGCCATACTATATCATAAGTGCTTTTGCCGTTTCCTGTGCTGTTTGGACTTTCTCTGTATATATGCTTTAGAGAGGCTAACTCTTCTTGTGAGATGTTGCAGTCTGATATCAACAATAATAGGTCCTTGTTTTTCAAAACATCTACATTAACCTGTTTTTGCGAATGGCACATAATATAATCAATATTAAGCAGCATAGTAGTAGTAGTAATAGAACAGAGAACGTAGACCAAACCCTTTTTGATCCACGGATGAGTGGTTGCCAATTATCTTTAGCTGAAACAAAAATCTCCAAAATTTCCAAGCCATCCACCTTATTATCGATGATATCTTTATAAGATTTGTCATGATCTACAGAAAGATATTAATTTTAATTGATTGCACATATGCATATAAAATGATCTGGTCCATGTGAAAATATAGCTTACCAATGTGATATGGGTTCATGGTGAGATGCTGCTCAAGTGCATGAATGAATCCGGATGATTGTTTTCTGTTTTCATCCACTTCAGAAGAAGTCGAGGTCTTTGCTATGGATTCCAGTTGTTTTACATTGTCTTTCCATTCGGAAAAATTAAGAAAGCTGTGCAAAATTTTTTCTCCTTTTTCTATAATCTTGATATCTGAACCACACAATAAAACAGCCCAACCATCTCCACTAGATCCCAAGTTAAGAATCAAAACAATGTCTTGCAATACTGGATCGCCGTAGATTGTTTGTCCTAATTTCAACTTTGAATGTGCCAAGTTTACCAATCTTTTCCAAAACTTCATTTGATCATAGAAATCCAAACTTCTAGTGGTATTAATTTTAGTAATCCTCCTCTGTGTTCGCCTGTTTGGTTCCTGCTTCCCCACATAAAGCATTTGTAGGGGATCCTTCGCAGCTTCCGCAACAGATGGCGCTCTGGTGGTAAACTTCTTAATCCACTCCATATCCTCTCCTCCATAGACGCATATGGATTGCTTTCCTGATTTGTTCTGGCAATCAATATTGTATAATCAGACAGTAAGTTATAACTAGCCGTCCGGAGTTGGGCTAATATGTATGTTTTTTCTTTTGCAAGTTTTAATCCGTAATTATGAATATATGACATAATTTTATAGAATTTAAGAACAGTATATAGTGAGTGCAATACCAGATCCGGGTATTTGTGAAGTAGATCATTGCCGAACAGCAGCTCCAGGTTGCAAGATTTATCCTTCCATCGAGCTTCCTCCGCTAATATTGTGAATGGGTAACCATCATACCCCCAAATCCGAATCATGGGAAATGCATTTGGATTGGCAACTTGTCCTTGTTTATCTATCACTACAATTATCGGTTCATTCTTAAATTTCCACTCATCTCCAATTTCTCTTACTTGATCAGCAATCGATGAAGGGTCATGCACTGTGTACCATTCCATCTCTCGTTGCTTCTCCTCAATCTTGCTTTTCCATTTGTTATCATTAATATTATTAATCACTGGGAGCCATACAATCTCTAGTTGGTTTTGTTGCTTTTTTTTGGCCCTCGACTTTGTATGTATATCTGCCATAATTTTAATATCCTCTCTAGAGATGTCTATGCCTGACATAAGCAGCAACACCATTTTTTTCCGCAAATCTTCCAGGTCAACCTATTTGATTTTGTTATTACATTGAGAACATTTACTAGTCCGAAAATAAAAGAAAGGCAAATTAATTATGACCAACCTTTTCCTTGCCCTTAACTAGTGGTTGGGGATCCTTTCCAGAAGTCAAGAGCGCTCTTAAAAAATTCATGTTGTCAACTTGTGGAAATTCCAATAGGCTCTTGATTGTTTTCACGGTGTTTTCAGCCTTCTTCTTCCCTACAGTTTTTATACATTAAACTACTAGAAATATAATAGTTCAAATGGTTGGATTGATGCATTCTCTGACTTAAGTTCAAGAGCTAGAATCCTAATTTAACCAAAAAATATTTGATTTGCTGATAAAAAAGAAATGTAAACCTGTCATGAGCTCTGTGCTATTAGGAATATATTTTCAATTACCTAGCTCGTTATCAAGTGACTTCTTGCGGTTTTGCAGGCTTTCTTTCCACTTGTTAAGTTTGATTTCCAAGTTTTCTATTTCATTCATCTCTATGCTTGATACCGAATATCTAATGATATCACCACATATACAGATATTTATGTTAATTGAAAATAGTAATACCAATGAATTTAATAACTAGAAAACATACTTAAGATCCATGGTGATGAAACGGGTAATCATTGATGCACAAACCAAGACACTTTTGATACTCCAGTAGATGATGACTGGGATAGAAAATTTTTTATTTGAAATTTTATATGCATCATCTGGTGCTCGAGGTTTTTTGTCATTCAAGAGTTGGCTGTGAACCTTTTGGAAATCAATAACACATCTCATAACATCCATGGTAGCCCTCACAAGATCATTAACTTCTTGCATTGCAGCAGGAGAGAAGTCAGGTTGCTTGTGGATGTCAGGCACATTTTTCAGGATATCCATTGATTCCGTGAGTTTGTGTGATGAATGTTTGAGAGCTAGGTGCCAGCAATCTCCATAATTCAAAGCAAAAGCAGTCAGGCATAGTATCAGTCTAGCTTCCCATGGATAGTTTCTCAGGATCTTGAATATTAAGAGTACTGTGTTGTGCAGGTCTGCTTTGCTCGAAATGTCGTAAGCAATCTGAAAATTTTCTAGCATTATATATAATAATGACCGTAATTTCGAGTGCTCTCCAATTCCTTTTTTTTTTTTTTTCAAAATAACCACTTGCATTATTGGGAGCCCAGATCAAAAGCATTTATTGTATTTATGAGAAATTTGAGTATGTATTATACAACTTAATTTCAAAATATATATAAATTCATAAATTTATAGACATTTATTTTTTTTAATATAGAGTTAAATTTTGAAATTTGTGATTCAATGCTTTTGATCTCCAACTAAGTACAAAAATTCAACAAATTAGTTAAAAACAAATAAATAAATAAATAAAAACATGCAAAAGCACTCTATCTCAATTGCACTAACTTTACTCCAACTCCAATATTGATATATGCTTTTTAAACAAACAAAATTATGTATATAAATATATATTGAAATATGCAAACCTCGTATGCAATTTTATCTAGTGTATAATTGAAGCTATCACGCAAAAAAATGATTTCCTCTTTCTGAATCTCATCTTTCAAGTAATTTTCATCTTCCTACACAAAAGAAAAAAAAAATTGAAAAAGTTTCAAATCATTTAATAAAAATTTAATTGTAAACACACACACATATATATATATATATATACATATACATACCATGATAGTGCTATTAATGTTTCGGATCACACGATTAAGGATGTCCTCCACTAGATAGAGAAGAGGTTTGACATGAACAATGGTGTTGCACTCCTTAACATCCTTTGG
Source organism: Croton setiger (assembly GCA_948099555.1). NCBI lineage: Eukaryota > Viridiplantae > Streptophyta > Magnoliopsida > Malpighiales > Euphorbiaceae > Croton > Croton setiger. The sequence continues at coordinate 14,350 of CANUEY010196846.1, forward strand.
CGGCATAATATTAGATAAATTAATTTCGTTTACGATCGATTCATCGTCGTGACTTTTCCATGCCCTAAGCTCTACACTCCTCCTGTACTGCTCTACAAGTGTTACTGAACCATTTACGCTCATTTTATCGTTAACTAACGTCAATTAATGCACCACTTCATTATATGGCTTCTTTATTTATGCAATTTTCCTTGCTTATATTGCAAGTATAGTCCTTCAATTTTATTCTGTGTTTTTGCTAGCTTTACTCAAAGCATCAACACCCCATGTTTCACGTTCTCAACATCTTTATAATTTTATTTTACTTTTTCTTTTTTTTTTTTCCTTTCAGGTTTATCTGTTTTTTAATATATATCTATTTAGTGTGCGTTTGCATGTGTTCACTTATTTAAACATTTGTTATTTGATTTTGTAATATTTTAAATTTTTATTTAATTATATTCATTAAATACATGTAAAATTAGATAAATTTCTTTTTTCATCGACAGATTTGTTTTAATGATTGTAAGAAATGTATGAAGGATAACCAACCATGGGAATTACAAGTTTAGTTCTAAGACCAAATTCTAACTGGGGTTTGGTTGAGAAATTATTCATTGTGAATGCTTTAATTTTGGATACTGTAATTCAGTTCCCTTTCTTTGTATATGTGAAGCGAGGTTAAAATAAGACATAAGGAAATTGCCAATAAGAATATGACATGCTGATCAATTTATTTTTTATGGAGATTATATAATGTGGAGGTATCAAGTTAAATTCTTATCAAACATACTTTTAGTGTTTATTTGGTGCCTAAGGGAGACTTACTCTATTATATAGTCCATTATATTACTCTGATTTGTTAAATCCCTTTATATTTAAGAAATAGAAAAGGAAATTAAGTTTACATAATTAATTATCATAATTATTATTTTAATGAATTATAAAATAATTGTGACATTATATTTTATCATATTGCTGATATGCTAAACATAGCTCATCCAAGAATGTCTCAATTTTTTTCCGTTTTCGTTTTATAGATTCAAAGCATTTTTCTTTTTGTTTGCCTTCTTTAAAAATATTTGAATAAGATAATTTGTACAAGCAAAGTATAAATTTTTTTTACTAAAGCTAGAATAGTTAGAACAATATAATTTGCACAAGCAAAGAAAGATTCTATTGTGTAGCGTAACTAAACATCCTACGACGAGTTTATAAACACATTAGTTGTTTATTATTACAATTCATCTGTTGCACTCAAATTTTCAAGATTTTATTGGGTAACAATTTATCTCTTGCACTCAAAATTTTCAAAATTGTGTCTATAACTTTTCTCAGATTTTGTTCCACCTCTAAATATCACTTTTTATTTAATGTTTTTGTAGCAAAACATATAGCACGTTCAACTTGAATTGACTCAAGTACCTAGCAGTCCCACAGGTAAATATCTTCTTTCATTACGTGTATTTTCATGTTCTATTCTTTTAAGCAAAGAAGTAGGACTAGTTAAACCAAATGCGTTTAATCATTTAATTGTATAGTCACTCTTTTATTATTATCTTTGTACAAAAGAGAGAACTTTTGTAGAAAAGCAAATTCAGATTATAATTGGAGTGGCGGGATATCCGATCCTTACAAACAAATTTTGTTTTTCCCAAAAATTAATGTATTTTTTTTTAATGGAAGTAAGTTATTTTAAGTAACTTAGATTTCCCACTTAGTTCTGCTAATTATTTATGTGCACTATAAACTTTGGAATTTATCATAAGGGTACTATATTTTGATCTTTGAAACAACTATAACTGTAAACCCTTTTACAATTTCACCATAATTTGAAGTTAGAGTCAAAATTGCACTATATTTTGATCTTTGAGCAATTATGCACGAAACCCTAATTTGAAATTAGGGTCAAAATTAACAAAAAGAAAAAAAAAAAGTAGAGTATCACCATCTTCAAACTCTGTCAAAGAACAAAATGATAATTTTTAAACAAAAATTCAACTTCTACTTCCACAACAAACTAAGCAATTCACATATCAAATTGAACATCTCGTTAAGAGTAATTGGAAATCGACCTTCATTTCTATATCAGGTCAATAGAAAATGTTGAAAATTGCAATATAAAATTTTGAGTCACATGACTCAAACTTTGACCAGTAGTTACTTTTCAATTTTGAGCTAAAGAATAGTTAGTGGCGAAACCACGTGTAGTTCCGGTCCCGCCGTTGGTCCCCAAATGTTATAGAATAAAATTATTAGGTGTTGCAATAAGATCAAAGGATAGCATTGGCTTGGTGGAAAACGGCATTCTTAACTCCTAAATGGCAATTCGTAATTGCAATTTTTCTTCTATTTTTGCTTGAATTTTTTATAAAATTTATCCTTAGATGTTTTGTGCACTCTTTATTGATTGCCACCTCCAAGCTTTAAGTTCTCGTTCCACCCTTGAATAGTACCAAGCATACTATATACTAAATTAAGTAGAGAACGTGACAACTCGATTGATATTGGGTCGGCGTCAAAATCTCACCTAAAAATGTGAAAATTTGGTCGTAAAGATTTTGGAATATTTAAAAAATGAACGTTCTCTCTTCGTTTTCCACCGTTGGTATCCACGGCAGGTGCTAACAGTGGTGCCTTGATGCTCGAGGATCTCCAGGCTTTGCATTGGTAGGCGGCACATTGGCGGCACATTGTCCAGGGAGTTTGGTACGTGGAGCTGCTCCTTCCATTTCTTTTCATTTGTTATTTTCAACTAATAATTATTATAATATCATTCAAACACATCAATTTTTTTTTTCTTGAATTTTGACACTAATTTCGAATTATGGAACAATTGTAACAAAAATTACAATTTGGTTCATAATTGTTAAAAATTTAAAATAACACTTGAAAAATCATTATAAATTTAACAATTCTAGCGAATATATATTTTTTCAGTTAAAACTAATATTATATTTATAATCAGAACAAATAAACGATTTACATGAGATATAACTTGTTAACTTTTGACAAAAATGTATAATATAATATAATTTTCTACAATATAGAGAAAAAAATTTATTTCAGAAAATACAGGGACAAAATATAAATTAAGTGAAAATATAGAAATAAAATATGTTTGAGTATAATATATTTTAAAATAATTTAAAAATTTTATAATTAACATAATTTATTGGTTATTACATTAGGTAGATGTATATTTTTTATTTTTATTCAAAAAATTTATATATTCTTAACTCATTATATTTCATTCTTATTAAATAATTTGATTATAAATTTGATCAAATTTAATCATAATTAGTTTTTATTATTAGAAGTAAAATCTTAAATTATGTATACATTCTAATTAAGATATACTTGTGCTACGTCATCATATATTATTTCTTATTTATAAACAATTACAATATAATTTGAAATAAAATTTTAATGATATTTATAAATCAAAATATTATTTCATGTACTAATTTTTTTGTACACTGAAAATGATATATAAGAGAATGAATATAAGAAATAAAATTTGAACATTAAAATAAGATGGAGATTTTGATTGAATTTTTTTTATTAGAGATATAAATATAAGAGAATTATTTTAAAATTTGTGAAAAAGAATATTAGTATTAAAGTTATTTATTTGATCAATAATATGATTTAAATTGATTAGGTACAAAGTCGATCAAACAATATTTTAGCAATTGTAGTAAATATATATTTTTTCAGTAAAAATTAATTTTATAATTAGAAAAAAGAAACAATTTATATGAGATATAACTGTTAATTTTTGAAAAAAATATACAATATAATATAATTCTCTAATATATAGGGAAAAAAATTATATTTCATAGAATATAGGGGAAAAAAATTAAGTGAAAATATAGAAATAAAATTGTAGCTTTGCTAATATATATTAAAATAAACGGTGAAAATATATAATATTTGACAATGAAACTCAAACTTTTAGTGAAATTTTAAACAATTAATCAATATTTTATTAACTTTTAAAAAATAGAAGCACCAAGTGCTCGTAGTTGAATTGCAGAAGAGTAGAAACTTGACGTACGTAGAAATATATTTGTTAGAAGGAAGGAAAATAATTCTTTGGTTTCCATCTTACATAGAGATTATTGATGTTTTGTAATAGGTTTGAAAAAAAATGAGATGGGAAGTAACGAAAGAAATCTTGAGTTCAAGGTGGGTGAAAGAACTATGGGGAGCATTCGAGATTCAAGTTCTGGTGATAGCAAGCTTATTGTTTCAAACAGTTACTGCAGTGTTTGGTAGTCGCAGGAAGTACAAGATTGGAGTTTATACTCGCTTCTTTGTATGGTTTAGTTATTTAATGGGTAACTATGTGGCAATGGTGGCTATTGGGAAGCTTACAGAGACAAACAACGATTCATTCGCCATTACAAGCTTCTCCTACGGCGATCATCCTCCAAAGGTGAATGTTACTAGCAAGGAACTAAGGGCAATATGGGCTCCTTTGCTTCTTGTTCATATTGGTGGCCCTGATGGCATCACCGCCTACGCAGTTGAGGATAACCGTTTGGGTGTTAGGCAGTTTCTTGAGATGGGGGTGCAAATAATTGTAGTGGGTTTGATCTTCATCAAATCATGGAATAATTCTTGGTTATCAATAATTTCCCTGACTTTGCTTTTGAGTGGAGCCATTAAAAGTTTTGAAAGAGTTTGGGCTCTTAGATGCTCAGTTAGTACAGATCCTGTGTTTGCTGATTTATGCAGAAGTAAAACTTTGGATATAGATCGAGTTCGGAATATAAAGTCCTCCGTTCCCGAAATTTTACTGCTTGTAAAAGCTTATATTCGCTTCGAGCACTTAAAACCTCATGTCCAAAATTGGATAGGCCATCCTTTGTCTATTAACATACCTTCTCTGAGCATCTATCCCTCTCCTCCTCTTGACGCCTTCACAATTGCAGAAATAGAACTGAGCTACATGTATGATGTGCTCTACACCAGAGCTCCCGTCAATTATTCTTGCTGGAGTTTTATCCGCCGAACCATTTGTTTCCTTTGCTTGGTTTCGAGCTTGTGTGGATTCGCAATCTTGTTTCGACATGTTGAGGTTCACCTGTTGAAAATTCTTGTTTCGCGGAAATACGAAAAAAAGGTGGACATTTCCATAACCTATATGCTTCTTGTTGGCGCCATTACGTTGGAACTTTATGCACTGCTTCACATTGTTTCCTCAGATTGGTCGGTTCTTTATCTGATAAAGGAGAAAAGAAGTAAATTTACAGACGCTTTTCTCCACTTCTTTGCTCAAATTATTCCAAGGTCTCCTAGATGGTCCAATCACATGCAACAATTAAATCTAATCGATTTTTGTCAGCATAAAGAGCAGAGCAGGACTAAAAAATTCATCAATTTCATCCTGAAGAACATTCGAATTAGTGCTGAAATGTACAATATGCGAGTGGACCAGAGCTACAAGAAGTTTTGCCTAACGTGTCCGTTTCCAGTTGACGACGTGATGAAGGAGTTCATAATTGAACAGGTAGAAAAAGTTCGTGAGCAAAGAGTATGGCAAGCCTTCACTAACAGAGGACAATGGGCATTAGAAAGGAACAAATGTTTAGACCAATTCAAATGGAGCCTAGAATCAAATCACACCAGCAAAGCAAACCAGCAAACAAGTTTTGGAAGGGCAATAACAGTATGGCATATAGCAACTGATTTTTGCTATAGAAAAGAGATTGAAAATGGGAACAGCAAAAAAAAAAATAAATTTGATATTCCAGAGTTAAGTAAGAGGTTGTCTGAATATATGATGTATCTACTAGCAGTTTGTCCACACATGCTGTCGATTGGCACGGGGGATGTGATTTTCAATGGTGCTTGTGAAAAAGTGCGGGAATTTCTACAAAATCTGGGATCCACCTCAGATTGTTTGAACAGTTGGCTCCGAGACCAAACATTTGCGGAAGAAACAACCATTAATATGCCGCCGGACAGGTTTGAACTGGGTTCAATAACTTCTGATGTCATCGTATCCTCTTGGGATTTAATAATTGATGCCAAGCTACTTCATGAGCTTTTGATTAACAGGGACGATATATGGATTCTGCTATCCAGTGTTTGGACTGAAATGCTTTTCTATGCTGCAAGTAATTGCCTATGGAATCATCACACTGAACAGCTTAGGCTTGGTGGAGGCTTGATCACTATTGCTTGGCTTCTCTTGAACCATGAAGCTAATCAGTTTAATATTTGTATGTATTAATTTTTTTCCTGTTACCAATTCTTTCGTGTCCTGTATTTTTTTTCTTCCATTTGCTTTTTAGTGTATTATTCTGTTAAATAAACATTAAATGCCTTATTTAGTGAGTTTTAAATTTAAAAATTAATAAGAAAATAAATGGTTAAGATTTTTTTTATTGTAAATGAAAGGCATATAGGTTATATATCTTTAATTAATTTTTATTTTTTATGTTTGCATGATGCCTATATAAATGCACTTTTGTTTTCATTTCAATAATGACTCAAATTAACAAATGTTAAATATTCTTATTATTTTAACTTGAGTTGTCAAATAAATGTTAAATATTGTTGTTATTTTAATTTGAGTTGTCAAATTGGTATCAGAGCAAATGGCAAATGTGATGGGTCAAATGTCGCTACCACGACTAACGAAGGGAATTATGAGAATTGGAGCATTCAAATGAGAGCTCTTCTCGAATCTCAAGATTCGTGGGAGGTGGTCAAAGAAGGTTTCGAAGAATCAGAAAATACCATGGGATATTCGGCGGCTCAAAACAAGGCGTTGAAAGAGATGCGATCAAAGGATAAAGTAGCATTATACATGTTGTTCCGAGCCGTTGACGAGTCAGGCTTTGAAAAGATTGACAGTGCAAATACTTCAAAAGAAGCGTGGGACATTTTAGAAAAGTGTTTAAAGGAGCCGACCGAGTCAAGCAAGTGCGTCTCCAAACTCTTCGTGGCGAATTTGAGAGCATGAAGATGAAGGAGTCAGAAGTTGTATCTAACTATATCACTCGTGTACAAGCTGTGGTAAACCAACTCATTCGTAATGGTGAAGCGATAACAGATGCACGAGTTGTGGAGAAGATTTTAAGATCTTTAACCGATAATTTTGAGAATGTTCTGTGTGCAATAGAAGAGTCAAAGGACCTTGCAACGCTTATAGTCGACGAGCTTGCCGGTTCTCTCGAGGCACACGAACAACGTAAGAAGAAAAAGAAGGATGAGACATTAGAGCAAGAACTTCAAACCAAGGTGAAAATTAAAGACGAAAAGGTACTCTATTCTCAAAATTTTCGAGGTAAAGGCGTGGTCGTGGAAGCCATAGAAAAGGTCACAGCAGTCATGAAGGATACTATAAGGAGAAAGAACAATTGAGTCAACCAAACTGGCGTGGAAAAGGACGTGGTCGAGAAAGAGGTGACCGGTCAATCTATTCCAATATCGAGTGCTACAAATGTCACAATTATGGTCACTATGCAAAGGATTGCTACTCCGACAAATGTTATAGTTGCGGCAAAGTAGGGCATCTTGCAAAATATTGTCGAGCTGATAAAAAGGTGGAAGAAACAATTAACTTGGCCTTGGAAGATGAAAATGAAGGTTATCTATTGATGGCTCAAAATGAAGACAATATCAATAATGACACATTGTGGTATCTCGACTCGGGGGCAGGTAACCACATGTGTGGTCACGAGTACTTATTCAAAAAGATGCAAAAGATTGAAGATGGTCATGTGTCGTTTGGAGATGCGTCAAAGGTAGAGGTCAAAGGCCAAGGTACAATTTGTTACTTATAAAAGGATGGCTTGATAGGGTCGATCCAAGATGTCTATTATGTACCCAACCTCAAGACCAACATTTTGAGTTTGGGGCAACTCACGGAGAAAGGTTACTCGATACTTATAAAAGATCGAGTACTACACTTGAAGGATAAGCAAGGGCGTTTGGTTGCTCGAGTCAAGATAGGAAGAAATCGGATGTACAAATTGAATTTGAGATGCGTGCGAGAAAAATGTTTACAAGTCAATGTAGAAGACAAGGCGTCGCTATGGCATCTCCGTTTTGGTCATCTACATCATGGGGGTCTTAAAAAATTAGCAAAGAAAAATATGGTGCACGGATTGTCGGACATGGACTATGAAGGTAAATTTTGTGAAGAATTTGTGCTTGGCAAGCAAATGAGAACCTCATTTCAAAAGAAGACGAATTATCGAACTAAACATATTCTTGAATTGATTCATACCGTATATGGACCAATCACACCCGAATCTTTCAGTGGTAAAAGGTATTTCATTTCTTTTATCGATGATTTCTCACGGAAAACTTAGGTTTATTTTTTGAAAGAAAAATCTGAGACATTCGAGGTGTTTAAAAAGTTCAAAGCAATGGTGGAGAAGGCAACACGTAAATACATTAAAGCCATACGATCTGATAGAGGTGGCGAGTATATTTCGACAGTTTTCATGGAGTATTGCGAAGAGCAAGGCATAAGGAGATTTCTAACCGCACCATACTCTCCTCAACAAAACGGTATGGCCGAGAGGAAGAATCGGACTATTCTCGACATGGTTCAATCAATGCTCAAGAGCAAGAATATGCTAAGAGAATTTTGGGCAGAAGCCATTCAATGTGTTGTCTATATACAAAATCGATGTCCACATGTGAAATTAGATGATCAAACACCACAAGAGGCATGGAGCAGAAAAAAGCCAACAGTTTCTCATCTCAAAGTGTTTGGTAGTGCAACTTATGCACATGTGCCGGATCAACGAAGAAAGAAGCTTGAAGATAAAAGCAAAATGTACATTTTTATGGGGTATGATGAGAAAACAAAAGGGTACAAGCTACTCGACCCGATAAATAAGAAGGTGATGGTAAGTCGTGATGTGCAAGTAAATGAAGCAAGTGAATGGGACTGGAACAATTCAACAGCAGTTAACATCAAAGTTGGAGAATCATCCGTCGTTACATTAACAAGCAAACAACAAGACTCCGAAACTACCGATGATGAAGATGAACCACTACAACCCAAAACACGAAGTTTGCAAGTTTATATGATTCAACAAATGAGACACACCTTGTATGTCTTTTGGCAGATGCTGAAAATATTAGTTTTGAAGAGGCAGTGCGAGACAAGAAGTGGCAAACTGCCATAAACGAGGAAATTGAGGCGATTAACCGCAACAACACATGGGAGCTAGTAGAACTGCCAAAAGGAAGTCAGCCTATTGGTGTGAAGTGGGTGTTCAAGAAAAAGATGAATGCTTAAGGCGAGATAGAAAGGTAGAAGGCGTGACTTGTTGCGAAAGGATACAAACAAAAGGCAGGAATCGACTATGACGAGGTATTTGCTCCTGTTGCAAGAATGGAGACAATCCGGTTACTCATTTCACAAGCTGCTCAATTCAAATGGCCGATATTTCAAATGGATGTCAAATCAGCATTCTTGAATGGTGTGCTCAAACAAAATGTCTACATCGAACAACCGCCTGGGTACATAAAATTCAAAGAAGAGAAGAAGGTGCTAAAATTGAAGAAGGCACTTTACGGGTTAAAACAAGTACCGCGGGCATGGAATACACGTATCGATTCATATTTTAAAGAGAATGGGTTCAAGCAATGTCCCTATGAGCATGCTCTATACGTAAAGAAGAATGAAGGTAATGTGTTATTTGTTGCTCTTTATGTTGATGATCTTATTTTTATGGGCAACAATGATGAGATGATAGAAGAGTTTAAAGGCACAAATGACATGAGAATTTGAGATGACATATTTGGGCTATATGAAGTTTTTCCTTGGTTTGGAGGTTAGACAAAGAGAGACAGGTATTTTTGTATCACAAGAAACATATGCAAAAGAAACTTTGAAGAAATATAAGATGGCAAATTACAATCCTGTTTCAACACCAATGGAACCAGGAGCAAAACTCTCGAAGTTCGATGGAGGAGAACGTGTCGATGCAAGTAAATATCGGAGTTTAATAGGAAGCCTTTGCTATCTCACATGCACTAGGCCGGATCTTTCATTAAGTGTCGACATTTTAAGTCGGTTCATGGAAGAGCCGGTTTATTCACATTGGAAGGCTTTGAAGCGAATCTTACGGTACATCCAAGGAACAATGTCACTCGGGTTGTTCTACACAAAAGCATAAGATTACAAGTTGGTTGGTTATTCTGATAGCGATTGGTGCGGAGATATAGACGATCAAAAAAGTACCGCGGGATATGTGTTCTTTATGGGAGATACTGCTTTTACTTGGCTTTCAAAAAAGCAACCGATCGTGAAACTCTCGACGTGTGAAGCTGAATATGTTGCAGCATCTTGGTGTGTATGTCATGCTATATGGCTTAGAAAATTGTTGAACAAGATGGAGTTAAAACAATAAGGTGCAACCATGATTCAAGTTGACAATAAATCAGCAATTGAGTTAGCAAAGAACCCAGTGAACCATGAAAGAAGTAAACACATCGATGTTCGTTTTCATTTTATCCGAGATCATGTTAAGGAAGGA
>CANUEY010197044.1:0-11173 GCA_948099555.1 Croton setiger
CATTAACCTCTTTTCTTTTTCAATTTCATCCCTCCCTTCTATTTTCTTCAAAATCAACCTATTTTATTTATTTTATATTATTTTTTAAAAACTAAAACTCTTTTCATATATTAATTTTCAAACCATATTATTATTTTTTAAATTTTAAAATTGACACTAAAACCAAACACAAATTAAAATTAAAATTAAAGTTAAAATTAAAATAGAGAAACTATCAAAAATAGGAATCAAATCAAAATTGAAATTTTCTTTTCTTTCTTTCTTTTTTTTTAAAACTTAAAAATTTTAAAAATAAAAAGACCCAAAAAGATATATATTTTTGAAGGAAAATGGAATTTTTGGAATTGAATTAAAATCTTTAAAGCCACTTGAGGAAGGAAACGAAAACTAGAATTTTCTGAGAATTGAGCGGTCGTGAGCTGTTTTCGGAACTCTGGAGATTTCATTGAGCTGTTAGCATGTATATCATCATTGGTACTTTTTTGGGACAAAAATTAAGCGTCAACACATGGCTTATCGTCTACCATGTGCATTACGGATGCTGGTTGTTCTTGAAGTTGAACTGTCAGTGGTCGGATGATTTTTCCTTCTCTAACGTCCATCATTGAAGCAAAGGTGGCTAAGGCATCAACAAATTGATTCTTGGTCCTTGGTAAGTAATCAAATGTCAAATCATAAAACTGCTGAGCTAATTCATCTAAGCCTCGCAGGTAGGGGACCAGACGCTCTTCTTTTATCTTCCATTTTCTTAAGGCTTGGGAGACTATTAAGTTGGAGTCACCAAAGACCTTTAAGTTCTTTATCCCTTGATACAAGGCTGCTTCTAACCCTTTTATATAGGCTTCATACTTTGCTTCATTGTTGGTATAATCGAAGCTTAATTTGACTGCAATTTGAATGTATTCTCCACAAGGAGTATTGAATACTACTCCGATCCTATTACCATGATTGTTAGAGGCTCCATCAAAGTACATTTCCCAAGGGGCATTATCGATGTTCAAGAAATCTTCATCAGGGAATTCTATCTCTTGCATTTGATTTGTAATGGGTAACTCAACTAACTGATCTGCTATGGCTCTACCCTTAACTGCTTTTCTTTGAACAAATTTTATGTCAAAGGCTGCGAGCACTGACACCCACTTGGCCATTTTACTATCCAGGACCAGCCTTTCCATAAGGAATTTCAAGGGACTCGATTCTGCAATAACGTAAGTGGTGTAAGATGAGAGGTAGTGCTGCAGCTTTGTACAAGCCCAAGTTAAGGCTAGACACAACTTCTCAATTTGGTTGTACTTAAGCTCGTACTCAAGCATTCTTTTGCTATGGTAGTATATGGCATTCTCGAATTTGGAGTCTTCTGCTTGTTGAGGTAGTAAAACTCTCATAGCCCCGTCGGTCACTGATAGATAGAGGAGTAATGGCTTCCCCAATCTAGGATGCTGCAGGACTGGTGGAGTTAGCAAATACTATTTAACCTTTTCAGAGGCTTTCTGACAGTCTTCATTCCACTCTCGGGAAACTCCTTTTCTTAAAAGCTTGAAGATTGGTCCACAAGTGTCGGTCAATTGAGAGATAAATCTGCTAATGTATTGTAATCTCCCCAGAAAACCATGGATTTCTTTTTCGGTTTTCGAGGGTGGAATTTCCAAGATTGCTTTTGACTGGGAAGGATCAATCTTAATAACTCTTCTACTAATCAAGTGACCCAGGAATACCTCAGAAGTTGCACCCAAAAGACACTTAACTGGGTTGGGCTTCAGATTATACTTTTGAAGTCTAAGGAAGAACTTCACAAGTTCATGAACATGGTTTTCGACTGATTTTGACTTACTGACCATGTCATCCACGTACACTTCCACTTCTTTGTGAATCATGTCATGAAAAATAGTGGTAGCCATTCTTCGGTAGGTTGCCCCGACATTCTTCAGTCCAAAAGGCATGACCCTATAGCAGTAGGTACCTCATTCTTCAGTCCAAAAGGCATGACCCTATAGCAGTAAGTACCTCATTCTTCAGTCCAAAAGGCTGTGTTGACGCTTAATTTTTGCTTCAAAAAGTACCGATGATGATAAAATGCCTAAAGCTCGAAGAGATCTCTAGAAGTTCTGAAACAACTCAGTTCTTTTATACTCTCAGAATATTTTAAGTTCTTTTCTGCTTCCGGAATATTTTAATGTTTTCAACTCAATTCAAAAATTCCTCTTTCTTCAAAAAATATATATTTGAGTCTTTTTATTTTTCATTTTAAAAAATTAAAATTAAAAAAAAAGAAAAAAAAAAGAAAAGAAAAGAAATTTTAATTTCAATTTAATTGTCATTTTGTTGCATTTTAATTTTTATTTTGTTTTATTTTATTTCCAATTTAAAAAAATGAAAATGTGTTTGAAAAATAATTTTCAATTTATGTTTTAATTTTAGTTTTTAAAGAAAAATAAAATTAGTGAAGAAGAGGAAGAAATTTAAAGAAAATGGGAAAAAGATGGAATTGAAGAAGAATGAAAGAAGATAGGAAGAACTGAAAGTAGGAAGGGCATAATTGAAAGAGGGAGAAAAGTTGATGGGGTGAAAAGAGATTTCTGGAAACAGGAGGGGTGGAAAACAGAAACGGGAAAATGGGTCAAATCAAACCGGAATGGGTTCAATTCAAGATTAGGTCTGGGCTGAAAATCAGAAGTCAAAATGCTATTTTTTGAATTAAAACGGCGTCGTTTTGGTTTGGGCAGAAACAAAAAAAAAATAAAATTGAAACGAAAACAGAAAGGGAAATTAGCGATTGCAGAGAGAAGAACAAAATTGAAATTGAAAGAGAGGAAAGAGGATCAAACAGTAAAGATGAAGAAGAGAACCAAAGAGAGGGAGAGTTGATGCAGAAAATTGAAGCACCGAAGTAGAGATTTCGCGTGTAACAAACTGTAACAGAATGGTTACGTGGAAGGCACAGACGAAGCGAAGGAAAAAGGAGGAAAAGGGTACAGTTGGAGGCGCAAAACAGAGTGTCATACGAATGAGAGGAGGAACGAAGGGTGCAGCCTATAAAAAGGCAAAGTCGATTCTCGATGGAAGGAGGAGTGTTCGAGAGAATTGAGGGATTCGGGAATGAAGAGAAAATTCTGGAATCAAGAGGGAGTCCAGGGAAGTTCTTTCTGCTGGAAACTCTAAGTTTGTTTTTGGTTTTCTAACTTTCTGGTTTTCATTTTCTTGTAAAAAAAAATTGGAATTCTCTTTTATAATTTGAAATCAAACTGGAGAGTCGAAGGGATTGATTTTTCTGGATTGTGAGTTTTGTTTTCTAGAAAAGAAAACTTCAAGCTGTAAACTAGGACCTGGAGTTTCTCTGTAATTGGCAGGCAATTATTTTGAGGTACCTATAATCCTTTTTCTCTTATTTCAACCTCATTTAAGAATGAAGGGAACAGTCTGGTAACCAGACTGATGATTTCAATACTTTCTATTTTCTTTTGATGTTTATTACCTTTATGCTTTTTTATGAGTTTTAGTATGTTGAGATTTTGGATATTTCTTGATTTGTGGTATTGCTATTGATAATGATGTCATGATGAAATGTTGAAGATTGAATAGTTCCTGGTTCTCAGAATAGTATCTTCTCTTCATGGTTATTTTGCCTTTTTAGATTAATGATGAAACGATGATTTCTGGATATGAACTTTGTCTCACATTCATCACTGTGGCATTTGTTGATGCTAATCCGCTTGTTTCAGTTTAATTCTCAGTTTATAACCTTCATTCACTTCTACTATGGTTATTTTGATTCTGGAATCAATAGAATGAAAATGATTAGATGTTGTTGTTAGGTTTCTTCTTAATGAAATTGAAATGTTGTTGAATGTCACTCTCAGCATACTGTTTTTGAATGATGTAGTCAGTCTGCTTATCGTTTGGAGAAAGCAAATTTGTTTATTTTCCTAAAATTTTGTTAAGATGCTGGATTTGAAACAGTCCTTTGCATAATTGATTATTTTCAATTAAATTTGATTTGTTGGCCAATAGGAAGCAAACAGAGTGGTATGTTCATGTCTTCAAATTGTTTCTGTTAATTTAAGTTTCTGTTCTAGTAATATTATTGGTTTTGAATGTTGATTAATGAACATGTACTCCTGTTAACCATTTGGATATTGCTTGCTTTTAGCACTAAGGTTAATTCACATCTATTTTCATGGTCATTTGGTTGCATTCCATACCTTTTATCAATACTGTTGATTTTTGTGTCATTGCATTGAGTTGAAAATGATTATAATATTTATAATGTAAGAGAGATTGTGGCAGATTCGAATTCATTTCAGTTCATCATCCATTGCCTTCTGGGTTATAGAATCAGCAATTGATCATTCTATTTAAGATTAAATAAACTGCCTTTGCATACCAGTTTGCTCCTTGCATTGGTTTGGATCTCTGCCCATACAAATGATTATGCATGGTGTCCAGATTGCAGCTCTACTGCTTATGAATTGACTTGCATGTTGATTAATATGTTCATTTTCTTTAGTTTCAGTTCTTAGTTGCCCTATATGCTTCTATCTAAAATCATTTTTGCTTGATAGCATGTTTTGAGATTGTTGTGCTAGTATGGAGAATATGATGTTTGCTATTTTGGGGGATGGGAAATGTTTGTAAAGTGGTTTTAGATGGCTTGATTTAGTTATGATAAATTTGTCATTTTGATGCCATAAGAAGTATGCCTGTATAATGAAGATCATTGCATGTTGATATACTGCTTCAGAAAAGATTAAGCAAGACAGAAGATTGTTTTAAGGCTAAAACAGAATCAATAAATTAATTGTGCAACTTTTGGCATGATAAAGGGGCTAATCTATAATTTAACAAAATTTGTAAACCATTTGTGGAATTTTGTTCATGACTTGCAAATTGGAACTGTTTAGGAGAAACTGTCATAGAAAAACTGGATATAAGGTTGAGGGCAGAATTGATATTTTTGAAAGATTGGGGTACTAAACTGTAAATTTTGCATGATTTGTTTTTAAATGTTGTTTTTGCATGTTTAGTTGATTTAGCTTGTTTTTGGCATGTTTTATGGCTTGATTTGATAAATTATAAAATTAGGGACTTATTTGCAATTTTTCATATTTTGAAGGATCATTTTGTAATTTTCCATATTTATCTCAATTTGCTTGTTTTGGGGTGTTTGGGTTTTAATTAAGGAATAATTGGGTAGAATGTAAATTTATAGGTTTCGTTTTGTAATTATTTTCTCCAGAATCGGACGAAGAATAATTAGTTTTGGGATTTTATTTTTCTGCAATTTACTTTTCCACAATTTACTGCTTTCTTACGTGTGTTTATGCGCAAATGATTTTAATCATCGGTAGGAACATTGTTAGTTGCTTTTCAAAAATAATCAAACTTGACTTAAAATTTGGAAAACAGTTTTTGGTTTGAGAGGCCGGTAAATCCGGGCGTTAGTCGAAAAGAAATTTCGGCTAATGTACCCAACCCTCTTACCCAACATCTATTGGTTCAGACTACCTTTATCCAAATAAAAACGTAGTCAACTTTTCAGAAATTAAAATTTGGTTTTTCTTAAATAAAACCGAATCCCGATGGGTGGCAACTCGAAAATCAATTTTTAAGACCGACTAGTTCGGCACCGATCCAAAAATGTTTTGTCACTTTAAATTTTAATTTTTATCATTTCGGTTTCATAAAAAACCGGAAAGTCCGTCATCACTTTAAATTGGCGACTCTGTTGGGGATTTTACAGTCAAATCTCCGGTTTTTCTAACTGAATTTTCAACTGTAATTAAGAGTTAACTCATTTTAAAACAAACCAAAATCGTTTTCCAACTTTTAAGTTAAGTCGTTTTTTTCAAAAATAAAAATTGCGTCCGGTGATCATTATCATTTGCTGTTTGCTTTATTGCTTTCCTTTACTGCTTTTTTTTAGGCTTTGCATTGCATATTCATCATCTTCTATCTCCGTTCTGCCCTTATCACCCCGCGATAAGGTTATCAGTGCGACCGGATGCTGCCTTCCGAAAATTTTTTAGATACACCAGTCGGAGTACTGGTAATGCTTATCAATCATATGCCCCGTACTGAAAAGTATATAAAAAGGTTAAGGCCTCCAAAGCAGAAACCTCGCTTACGAAACCCGAGACCTGTCAAACTTGACTTAACCGACATATAGTCAACCATAGCAACTGCCATTTAGGATTTTCACCCAAATTTTTGTGCTATTGTTTTGTATCATCATCCTAAATGCGAGTGTTATCGACAATCTTAAAGTCCCCTGCTGACTGTCGAGATTTGACAAAAAATACTAGGGTTTAGGCATCTGAATTTTTGACCAATCGAATACGTGTGTGGGTGATATAAGGGTGGAGTTCATGCATTTCCTTCCCCCCGTTCCCCTTTATTTCTCTGTATATATCAACTGTTCATGCATCATTTAACCCGTTTCATTTCAGCCATTTAGGCGTCAGTTGCTGTTATGTGCCATCGGCCCTAACCCCAGTTAGTTGTTTAACTTGAATTCTTTTGTCGAGCAAAGGCGAGATAGTCGATTTCGAGCATAATGTCAGAGCCTCTAAATCTCACAGTCAGAGTTCAAAAAATGAAGTTTGGAAACCCGAGGCGCTACCAAAATATAATTTAGCAACAAATCATAGCTAGTCATGACGTTCAATGTCACATTATTCTGTATTCCAGTAGTTCAGACATTTGTATGTCTAGTTTGAAAATGATTGTGAATCTGAACCTTTCTTTTATAAATGAAATGAAAATTTTAGCTGTTACATTTCTGATGTCTTTTGAAGTGAGAAAAGTGAGAATATCAACTAAATGTAAAAAAAAAAGCAAAAATAGACAAAATAAAAAAATCGAAAGATAAAACCCTGCTTAAGTAACAATCATGCTTAAGGTAAAAAGAAAGGGTGAAAGAGATAAAATAATTAACTAGAAAACCAAAAATGGCTAGTTAATGACAGAAGACATCTTATATGTGATCAGCTAAACTATACTCGCCTACTCTGACAAAATTTTTCAAGTTCCTCAAATTGCTGCGGCGGAAGGACCAATGCCCTTTGACGGTTAACTGACACATTAGTTTGCATTCATTTGGTGTGAATTTTGCATTTTTCCATGCATTCATGCATACATTTCCTCTTCTAACCGTTGTTTAACAGACAGTCGCAGCCAACGATAGATTCATCTAGAAAAAGCTCTGAGCTGAAGTGAGTCCGAAACAGTCCAGAAGATTAGTCAAAATTGCTAAAACCCAGATCCCAGAAGAATCAAAAATTATTGACAATATGGCAAGAGAGAGTTCAAGAAAAGCCATCGACCTTAATGGATTCAAAGCTGCTATGAGAAAAATAAAGGCTGAAATTAAAGCTGAGTTAGATGCCGAGATTAATGCCAAGGTTCAAGAGGGAATTGCTCAGGCCGTAAAGAATATGAATATTGAGCCAAACACTCTAAAGCAAGGAGAAGCCTCTAGTACTAGCAGTTTGAAAATCAGAGGTGGTCAAATCATAAATGTTCTTAAAGGTAATGAAAGGTGTTTCCTAGATTTCAGTTTCTTAAATTTAGGCTTAGTGCAGAGACGATGAGGGACTTCAGGTTCCGGAAGTGATAAACCTGGAGTCAGACAGTCTATAAACTCTTTGAGGAGCGGTGGAGAAAGACATTTTTCCAATTTTGGTTTACCCTTGTCAAAAGTGTTGGAAAAGTGTATCAAAAGAGGTCTGTTACAGCCATTGGAGCCGAAACCTCTCCCAGACCCTCTACCTGCAAATTTCAATCTTCAGGCTTACTGCAAGTTTCATCAAGTGAAAGAGCATTACACAGAGAAGTGTCACAGGCTGAGACACAAAATTCAAGACCTGATCGACCAAGGGAAAATTCCTGATCCAGACAAGAGCACATCCAGCACCGGAGCTACCTCATCCCAGGACTACCGTAGTATAGTTCCAGCCTAAAATGCAACTAGTTTAAAGTGATGAAAAGAGTTTTATGATTCAGTCTTTTGTTTTGATTGTTTGAAAATGTTGAACAATTGTTAAGTTTGAAAACAATGTTTGTTTTGTAATTTAGTATTTTGTCTTTATATGTGTGTTTTTATCAAGATAGCTTTCATTACTTTGAACTGTTATTGCAAGATTTGAGCCGAAACACTATTAAGTTCTTGTGAGTTCACGTGCTTAGCTTAAGAGTCCTAGAACTTGCTTCATGACCTTTCTTAAGCTGAGGTTAGGGTTGCAAATTCAAAAATGATAAAGGCAAATTAGGGACAACCTTTTAGCCTAAAGAGCCAACCCATTTGAAAAAACCCCTAGATGAGCCCTTTCTAGCCCAACATAAACCAGTCGTTTCTAAAACCGGAAAATAAGCCAACCAAAAGAAAAAAAATTTCCTCAATCATCCTTTTGAAGGAATCACTTGGTAGAAGACCGAAAAAGGAATTGAATATAAAAAATAATGTATGAAATACATAGAAAGGAGAAAAGAAAGCAACAATATGGTCGAATAACAAAAAGCAAAAAGAAAGAATGAAAATGAAAATAAGAGAAATAAAGTCAGACAAAGAAAGAGTCATTTAAAGACTGATAATGCTTCAGTCTGTTCAATAGAATGTGGAAAGAAAACAACAGTGTGATTGAGTCATGAAAAACACAAAAACTAGAAAATCAAAATCAAAAGAAAGAATGAATTAAAGAAAAGCAATAAAGTTGAGAATAAGAAATAGTTAGAAAAACTCTTAAAGAAGTAAAACACATTACAAGAGGAGAAATGCTCTTGAAAATTGATAATGTTTCGGATGATTCAACTAGAATGTGATTCCTTCAAAACAAGCCAAAATTTCCTATTTGCCAAACCTTGACCCAGGCCCCATTACAACTAAAGAAAAGACCTCTTGATTTGAATTTGCAATCACTATAAGTGGAGGTTAGGTTTCGAAGCAAGCCTACGGTGACTCTTAGCTCACCATGATGGACGTTGAGTGCACACACCGTAACCCTAAACACAAGAGAGAATTTTTGAGTCTGTGTGACTTAAAATAGTTTGAAGTAATGATAGTTATATTGATGAGAACATCAATATAAAGATGAAAATGCTGAAAAGTGTTGTGTTGAATATCTCCTTTGTTGGGCAAGAACCATTTTCAGACAAACAATAATTTCACCTCTTTAGAATTCAAGAAGCTCTTAAATGAAGAATCTTGGAACAGTTGCTCTAATCTGGAGGCAACGGACTTATGTGAAGAGAATTGAGAAAACCCCAAGGGGTTAAGATAGAGAAGTCTTTGGGTGTGTTGTGTTTTGCTCTGATCAGAGGGCAACAATATTGCATGAAGAATGATGAGAAAACCCCGAGGGGTCAAGATAGAGAAACTCATTGTGTGTGTTGTGCTTTGCTCTGATCAGAGGGCGATGAGTTTGCATGAAGAATGATGAGAAAACCCCGAGGGGTTAAGACAAAGAAGTCTTTGTGTGTGTTGTGTTTTACTATGATCAGGGGGCAACGAGGTTGCATGAAGAATGATGAGAAAACCTTGAGGGGTCGAGATAGAAAAGTTTTTGTGTATGAAGAAAGTTGAGAAAACCCCGAGGGGTCAAGAAAGAGAAGTCTTGGAGTGAGACGTGCTTTGTTCTGATCAGAGGGCAACGAGGTTGCGTGAAGAATGATGAGAAAACCCCGAGGGGTTAAGGAAGAGAAGTCTTCGTGTGTGTTATGCAGTCTTACAAGCTAAGACGATGGAAAGTAGAAGCCAGCAACTGAGTGGGATCTTTAAAATAACCCTTAAATTCTTTCAGCAATTCATTGTTCTTAGCGTTAGACGAATCTCGACGACAGTTCTCTAACCCTGCTTGGAATAGAGCTATTTTCAGATGAGTCCACGAATGTTTGCATCTTATAAAACAAAAAACATACATGCATACATGATTAACCCACATGGATCTTGCATTTTGTTGTTTGAATTTTTAGGAATAAACTAGAAAGGTCAGAATAACAATCAATTGTTCAGAATCTAATACAGAATGATAAAAGTTTACAGACTCCTTGAAGATAGTAGAAACCAATTGCAGAAGTAATACAGCATCAAGCTGAATAAGTTGCAGTAGTCAAACCGAAAGAAAGAATTCAAGTTGAACTGAAGATGAATAGAGATTCATGAAGAGCAATCTAAGTAGCTGGAATGACAGATTCAATCGATGAACAAAAAGGGCCAGAAGGGTCAGAAGATCGTTTGGATAATCCGCTAATGTAGTGATGAAGAACGAACAGTAAGAGAGAAAAAGCAGATAATTGAGTAGAGTGAAGCAAATGAAGAGAATATGATGAATGAATCCGATGAGTCGAAACAGATACGCCTAAAGAGGCTTTGAGAAAGAGAATGAAGAATGAGATTCATAGATTGGGAATTGCTTTCGTGATAAGTAAAACTGTTGAGAAATCATGGTGAAGACCTTAATGTAAAGTTGTGGCTGAGATGTTAAATCAATGAAGATGCCTTGTATGGCTGGAGTGTTCTGACAGATGATACAAGTCATATGCGCAATCAGGTGATTAATGAATCATCACCTTCTTGCACAAGGGGCAATCTAGTGGAATAACGAAGAAGAATTGCAATCGAAACAATGAAGCATGTGATTTGAATTGTTGATCGTGCAGAAACCATTTTCAGGAATGGTGGGATCTTCAAAATCTTATCGGGAGATAAGCATTTGATTTGGATTCGTTTGTTGTGGAGAAGTCATTTCCAATTAGGGATGGTATGACCTCGGTGCAACTTCAACAGAGGAAGCACCAAGATCTGAGTTCAGTAGTGTCAGATTTGAAAAGGATTCGGGTTTCGTAGTGCCGGATTCATTTGCTGTGGAGGAGCAATTTCCAATTAGGGACGGTACGACCTCGATACAACTTCAACAGAGGAAGCACCAATATCTGAGTTCAGTAGTGTCAGATTTAAAAAGGATTCAGGTTTCATAGCACCGGATTTGTTTGTTGTGGAGGAGCCATTTTCAATTAGGGATGGTACGACCTCGGTGCCACTTCAAAAGAGGAAGCACCAAAATCTGGGTTTAGTAGTGTGACATCCTTGACCAAAAGCATACGTCTTTTTGACGTCATTTCACACATTTTATGCATTTTATTTAAATGCATCAGAGTATGACATGATATATGGCATTTACAT
>CANUEY010197164.1:0-53122 GCA_948099555.1 Croton setiger
CAACAAGAGCCCTTGATTTCATGTTTGGTTGGTATGTATTGAACTATTTCTAGTAATTTATTTATCAAAAAATATGTTTTAACAATTTAAATTTTTATAAATTACAAATATTTTTAATATTTGATTCCTATAATGTATAAATAAATTATTTTAATACAATATATTTTAAATTATATTTAATTTGTTTAATTTACTCAAAATATATTTTATTGTAGGTTTATGGATCCAATAACATACGGAGATTATCCACAAACACTAAAGACTTTGGTCGGACACCGATTGCCAAAATTTACAATGGAGCAATCAAAATTGTTAAAAGGATCTATTGATTTTCTTGGATTGAATTATTATACTGCTAATTATGCAGCAAATATTCCTTATTCTAAGTCTAATTCAGTAAATATTAGTTACGTGACAGATTCTCGAGCTAATCTTCTTTTCGGTAAACATAAATCAGTTGATCTAATTTTTTTTAAATATTTTTTTACTGTTTCATGAAAATTAAACTTATAATTTTTTACTGTGTATACAGCTGATCGTAATGGAATTCCAATTGGCCCTAAGGTATGAAAATTTTCGTTCCTAATTCAAGATTTTTTTAGTGAAATATAAATAAAATGAGTATTAATAAAATTATTATTATTATTATTATTATTATTATTATTATTATTATTATTATTATTATTATTATTTGCAGGCAGCTTCGGACTGGTTCTATGTATATCCAAGAGGGATTCGAGATCTTTTACTATACACAAAACAGAAATACAATAATCCAATTATTTATATTACTGAAAATGGTAAGAAATAATTATTTTCTAAAAAATATTTTTAGGCAAAATTATAAAATTGTTCCAAAAGTTGGTCCAAATATATATTTTGTCCCTCTAATTCTAAAATTAAATTCTTTTATTCCTATATTTTGATTATACAATACATTATTTTTTGTTAATATCTGACTAATTATTTCATAAATCTTACTAAAATTATTTCATAAGTCTCAAATTCGATTTTTAAAATATTTTTTTATGAAATTATTTTGACAATAAATTTAAAAATTACGAGTTCTAAAATAAATTAGGGGGACAAAATAACATATTTTGATAATTGTAATTTTCTCGTATATTAATCCAATAATATTAAATTATGTTTCTTTCATTTTTATTTATTTTTTTTTTTTAGGTATTGACGAGTATAATAATGAGACATTGACATTGAAGGAACAACTTACAGATTATATGAGAATCGATTACTATTACAGACATCTTTATTTCCTTAAAAAAGCAATTAGGTAAATGATTATATATTAATTACTTTATTAATTTGTCTCAAATTAGATAATAAATGAATTAATTAATTGTTTTTGGTGCAGGGATGGAGTGAAGCTAAAGGGATTCTTTGCTTGGTCATTACTGGATAATTTTGAATGGGGTTCAGGTTACACAGTAAGATTTGGTATTAATTATGTAGATTATAAAAATGGATTAAAAAGATATCCCAAACTTTCTGCTAAATGGTTCAAGAAATTCCTCATCAAATAATTTGTACTTGTTATTTCAATAAAATAGTATTTAAAATAATATGATATTATTACTTTTTTCGAGCTCGATCATTATGATTAAATTTCGTCGAAATTATATAATTTAAGTGTTTAGGTTTTGCGGGGTACTTCTATTTTGAAAATTGTATCATCGGGTTTTTTAGATTTTAAAAATTATACTATCAGGTCTTTCTGTATAGAAACGACATTAGTCAACTGAAGAAGTCAGACGATTTTAATTAAAATTTTTCAAAATGACAAACCTATTCTTTGGTTTTATTTGAATATTATGATATTAGTACTTTTTTCGAGCTCGACTCATGAAGATTAAATTTTGTCGAAATTATATAATTTAAGCGTTTAATCATTCGTTTCTAAAAATACCATAGTTTTTAGCTGAAAAATTAATCGGAAAAATTAAAAATGCAGAGATCAAATGACATAATATGTAAATTATCTGCAAATTTCATTGAAAGAGAAAGGTTTTTCAAATGGATATACTGTAAGGAACTCCTTGACCTGTAACCCCAGGTTTGGAAAATGGCTTTAAAAGTTCATATGGAACAATACCAGCTCCATTTCTATTTCTCAACTCACTATTATTATTTCTTTCATCAATAATACCTTCTAGTTGCTTCAATCTTCCACTGAACTTCTCAAAAGCTGCATGTATAATTGGATCATCAGCCCAGGATTGTTCTATTTCTTCCCCAATGTACTCTTCATCGGGCGAATGATTCGACAAGACACTTAAAACAGCCATGACTCTTGTTGCTTGAAGCTTTGAAGGGAAAGTAGATAGCAGAACTTTTCCAGGATTTTCCAGGAAATATTTCCATTCGTCTTCTGTAGGATCTTCATTTGGCATTTTGATTCTCGCAATTGTAGGCCTATTAGGAAAATACCCTGCAAATGCATATTGTCCAAAGTTTACTGCAGCATGGTGACCTGAGGCTACCCAAGCTATAATTGTCGTGATTTCGATTAGGTCCTCGGATGTTTTCAGCTCAGGCCACCATGGTTCATCTTTTTTGTCTGCGTGTCCGACTGTTCGGATTTCTTTCCACCATGCTTGGAGCTCTTCATCAGACTCTACAAGGTTTGGATCAGGATAATAGTGATTTACATATTCTGTTACCCAACTTTTTATGATGTCCCATAAAATTAGTCCATCATTTGCAAAAGGGTAGTCTTCAATTGTAAGTTTTAAGCCGTGTGGAGCATTTTCATCTTCAACAGCCATGCCTCTGGACGTTGAAAAAAGTCCAAATCTTAGTTACAACTAGGATTTTCAGACATGTATAGTAAGAAAATAGGAAGAAATGGTGATGAAAATACCGAATAATCAGGTCTTTTGGTAGTGCTTCATGGTCGAATCTCCAGAGTTTACCATAGGCGACAGAGGTCAACTCCAGAGCATACTTGCCCGGAGAAAATGAAGATTCAATAATGCCACCTGCATTGATTAGCGATTCACGAGCCAGTGCGTTAATCTCAATTGTATAGCGGAAATGAGGGTGTAATAATCTGTAAATTGGATGCATCACACTGAGTTGCCGATTGGTCGCAATTATATAAGGTTCTGTTACACAGTGAGTTCTTAACCTGCAGAAATTGAATAGAAGGACATTTATCTTTTGCATTGAACTTAAACTCTGCTCTAATAAAATCTCAAAACATGCAAGACTGAGGAAACAGAACAAACCAATGATTAACAAGTTGATGAAAACCAGAGTCATGAGCAAGGGCATGTGCCTTGGCTAGTCGCCAGAGCCAGCAACCGGTTGAATCCCAGCTATGAGTGAACACTTGCTTCCACTGAGGCTTCCCATTCATTGGTGGGCGAGTTAGCTCAATGGCAATTGGCCTTAATGTGCCTCTTGGGGTTAGGAAGAACACTGTCCGCGAACCATATAGCGTCGTGCCTTTGATTTCCCTCACTTTGCTCACATATGGTAACAACAGATCATGATAATCTAAGATGAAAAGCTTCTTCTTCTCTAATGCCTGAACAAAACAAGTCAAGTCGAATACAATTTGTTACATAATGGTCGTTAATCATCATTTATAGAATTTTTTCGGTTATACAATGAAACACATGATTTGACCTTTGCTCACATCTCACGGTACCAGGAGTTTCGTGCACTAGACTGCCCTTTTATATAAATGAAATGAGTGCTAGGGTTTATAGTTCAATTTACCTCATCAACTTTCATAACCCCTCCAATTTCAGCCTCAATTATTTCTGTTGTGATTGCTGATTCCTGTGGTCCATATATCTCAGGATCAAGTTCACTCTTCAATGGCCATTTCTACAGGATTGATATACAAAATGTGTTAGGAATAGGCTCAAAATTTTTTAGGAAAAGAGAAATTCTATGAACAAACTGAGCAAGGAGTGGAAGGTCAAACAGCTTTTTTTAAATTTTTCTAAGAACATTTGTTGAAATCAAATTGATTCTGCGTTAGAAATCAAACATGCGTGGAAACAAAAGGCAATACTTCGATCAATTGTATGCTATATGGGTTGAGACCAGCAAGAGTTTGCCTAGCAAATTCTTCATCTCTTAACCAAAAGAACCTATCTCCTGAAAATGCAAAAAACTAACATCAGAAAGAACAAAACTTCGAAATTGCAACAACACATAGAATTCAAATTCAGAAATGGATCAATCAAACTATGAGTCAATCAATCAATCAACCATTCTTACTTTCTGCAGTTTGTGGGGTCTCAAAGCGCAAAACATCTTGACCATTGGTGATAGCATTGAAAAGCCCAGGCATCACAGCTTGCCAAAAACCCTCTCTTGAAAGGGGAGGCATAGCAAGTCCCTCATTGAACAGTGAGTCTATAGCTTTAAAGTAAGGAAATCCAAGTTCAGGCTCAATCACATTTCCCAAAGATGGTACCAGTGCATGAAACAAAGAGTACACTGTCTTGGCTGAGAATGTTAGTTGCTTTACTTCTGAAAATGCTTCATCTCTAGGAACATAGAAACCACTTTTCCTTGACTCTGATGATGGATCTAGAAAAGTTCAATTTCGTCATCAATCAATTACATTGCTGCGAAATTCAAGAACAATCAAACTAAATCTTAGATCATAAGTACAGAATTTCTAGATCGTACTCATTCAGTTTCATATCATAATATCTGATTCTGGATTACAGATAACCCAAACAAAGAAAAATAAAGATAATTTTTGTGCATTTTTAGATCATATACAATCAATTTCATATCTTAAAGTTTGATTCTGGATTATATATCACATAAACGAAGAAAATAGATGGCATAAATCATCATTCTATGAACAATATTCTGAAATTTAGAATCAAATATTAATATTAGGGTTTCCAAAATTAAGGTGGAGATGATTCAAAAATTCAATCCAAACTATTAAATCTCCAAATTTCGTTTTTGCTCACCTGTTTCACATCGTGGTCTCCCAGTACGACACCGTCTAGGAAGAGGATACTGTTTGCCGCCAAGAACTGGTCTTTTAAGATCTGGATTAGAATCAGGAT
Organism: Croton setiger; assembly: GCA_948099555.1. Lineage (NCBI taxonomy): Eukaryota > Viridiplantae > Streptophyta > Magnoliopsida > Malpighiales > Euphorbiaceae > Croton > Croton setiger. Next base: position 5,064 of record CANUEY010197164.1, read on the forward strand.
CTCCAATATCGTTGTACACATCATAATCATATATTCTGTCACCGGGCTTACGCTCTCCTTGTCCATTTCCTCGCAATAACACAAGCTCTTCCTCTCGCAATCTCTTTATTCCACTCGGCGTCTGCGACGGCAAGTAACACTACGATGGAAAATCACGAAGAAAGCAACCGCAATCAGTCAAATCCAAAACAGATTGCAAAAATCCTGAATTTGATCATAAAGTCGATGAATTTTGGCGCCAAAATCATAAGACCTCCGGATTTTTCAGGTTGATAAAAGTTTTATGACGTGTCGAAAAACTGCAAGTACACGTATCAATTTGACGACTAAATGGCTATTTTTACCAATAGTTAGATGTAAGTCATTTTTTCTTAAAAAAAGAAAGATCTAAGTAACTTATAAGTTTTCTAAAGAAAACAATACTTATAAGTTGGTCAAAGTATTCGAGGATTATAAGCAGTTTGCTAATTTTTTAAAATAAAAATTATATTCTTTTATTTTCTGTTTACAAGCAGTTTAAACACAAATAGTTGCAATTTATTATTTATTTATGCTTATAAGCCAATATGATTTCATCAAGAAAACACTATTATATGTTGATTTATTTTAACAAACTTTAACATAATAATTATATTATTTATATTTTAACTCTATTAAATTTTTAAAAAATGAAACATAAAAAATTAAGTATAATAATTTTGGACTCATACTTTTACATTAAACACTTATATATATAAATAAAAAATTATTAATTGAATGTGTTTTAGTTAGTTTATTCATCTTTCCTAAGGAATAAAAACTATTTTTCATGTAGCGGTGGCCACAGGCTAGGTCGGTAATGGGCCTTAGCCCGCCGGTTTATGGGTTGGGATAGGAAAAGACCGGAACTGGCCACTTGAACCGTCGGGGGCCACAGTCGCCGGTTATCCGGCGGGCCAAACTGAAATTTTCAATTAAATTTGCGGTTAATCGGTAGTCCAATTAGACGATTCGGGCAGTTCAGGAATGGGTCACGGTTCATAGCGGTTACAGTTCAAAATTTTGTTAAACTTGAACCAGACCGTCGACCGACCGGTTACAGTTCCAGTTCAACTGATCACGGTTTGGCGACAGGCCAGGCCGGTTCGGCCACGGGCCAAACCCGGCGGGCCAAATCGGCCCATGGACTCCTCTATTTTCATGTAATTTAAATCCATTCATGCAATAAGTACAACAATCCAATTTAATTATCAATATAAGCAATAAAATAAATGTATTTCTTATTTAATTTATTTGTTAAAGAAAAATATTTAATTTTTTTTTTTTAAAATAAGTATAAATGGATTAATTAATGTGGATGGACCATATAACTATCGTGAAAAAGTATTCTTGGTCGTATATGAAATGGTGGCCTCTCAAAGAAAGCTAATTGCGACCAATCATTATTTGACACGTGCCGATTAAGGTTAAGGAAATGATGCCTAAGCTAAGGACCATAATACACGTGCGTACATTAAAATCTTTCTGTCCGGATATATAATAATCATTTAAAGAACACATTAATAACATAATTTTAAATTAATTTTATTTTTTTATAAGATTAATTTTCGATTCATAAGGATCAACCCACCCATGATGAACTACCCAAATGGTAATTACAATTATCTTGCTTAAATTAACGTTAATCTTATGTGGGAAAGAAAGAAAGAATTTAGAGACAAACCTTGGCAGTGAAAAAGATTCTTTTCTGCTTGTTATGATACTTAGAATGAATCCAAGAAGCACAGGTAATATTGACAGAAGCCTGAGGAAAACCTTCAAGCACTATATCTTGAACATACGTCTCTGTATGGTGTTCATTCTCCACAAACACAGCTCCCACTTCTCCAAAATCTTCTGGAACATCAAAGTCTGCTTCGTATACTACGTCGCCGTTTTCTTTTTCTTTCCCCCTTCTCCCCGCTCGATGTGCGAATGCTGCAACCGTAGGCTTCTCTAGTTCCGTCTCTTCAAAGTTAATCAAAATGTTTAATCAGCTCATTGTTCATAGATTCTCGTAATTACAGACACACTTACTCATATTTATTGACTTACCCGGATCAAGTTCGTTACTGACAAGCTCGATGTGGAGGGTTTTTCCAAGTAGGTCTTTTATATCATCAATACCTCTTTCAATCCCGATGCTTGTAACTAATCCACCAATCGTTTGTTTTACAGTAACTATAGCTTTTGCTTTAAAACAATCCTTCTTCTTCTTCTTCTCATCCTTCTCCAGCTTCTCCTCCTTGTTAGAACTAACAGCTCTAATAATAGTATGACTACTTCTTCTTACTCTTGTTCTTGCTATTTTGGGATTCGAAAACTTCACAAACGAATCTGAAACATATTCATTTGGTAATAATAAGAATTTAGGGTTAGTAAATATTGTTTTAGGTTTACTGTGTGATTGGTGATGAATCTGTGGCTTCAGCTTCAACATTTCTTTTCCCCTTCTTCTTCTGTTGCTATGCGTCGGAGAAGATAAGGATTTGAGTGGTAAGGAGAAATGTTTAAATAATATGTGATCACGTTTAAGTTATTTGAATAGGTGGTCACTTTCATGGTCCAGAGTCTACAAAGTTCTTAGCCATGGGTTAACTCGCTAAAGTTTAGCACTCAACTTCCTCCGCCAGACCCCAGCTAGCAGTGATATTTTTAACTGACGATGGACAATACCCATTAGTACGGCCAATTGAGTTTTTGTTTTTATCTGGGCTAAACTTATTTCCACAGAATCCTATATCTAATGATGCCTTTGCCATATTATGAGCAAGAACATTATCAGCTTGTGGCAAATGCTTACAGACAAAGAGCCTGAACCCACGTACAAGACTTTTAACCTTATTCATCAAATATGAACCTTTCATGCACCTTGAAAGGCATCAGCTTCTGCTGATTGGTACCAATTCTAAGCTAATAAAAACCTATGAACATGAGCCCAACTTTAGATTGTCGCTTGTCAAAATCAGTACTTGAATTTGCAGACTGAAAAACAAAGCTCAAGACAATACCATTATTATAGACCTAGAACTTCATCTCTTCTTCTGTCTGTTTATGGAAGGAAATGATCCTTCTTTCTGGCATAACTTGCACATTGTTTCCCTTTTTTTTTAGCTCTTTTATTATATTTACTTTTCCATGCTTAGATGAATGAATGTACTAAAGAAGGATTGGGTAACTAAGTTTTTGGACCAATTGATATTGTCAGAACATTGAATTATTTTTATCAAATTAGTTATAACGTTGTAAATGAGTGAGTCACTTGCAGCCCACTCGAAGCTCAAATCGATTGTGGTCAGCGAAGCTCAACTTGATTAAAACGTTTTCAAAAATTAAATAACTCGTTTGATTCAAAACAAGAATCGAATCAATATTTTTGTTGTAATTTTTCATTTTATTATAAAGAATCAAGTTTGAGTTTGACAGTAGTTGACTTGATTCGACCCTTTACAATCGTAGTTATATGAAAAACGAGTTATATGAGATTACGATATTTATTTGAAATTAATACAAATTAATCCCAAATAAAAGAATAATTTTGCTGAACTTACAATTAATTATGAAATTAATAGAAATAGCCTAATAATATTAGTTTCCTCTCTTCACTTTTATTTTCTACATGAATTAAAATATTGTAATATTCGTGACATAATCATAATCATAATCACTCAATTCTCTTTTGTTTTTTTTTTTTTTAATTCAAATAAATTGAATAAAGCCTGTTATATGGAAGTACTCTAAGGAACTCCTTGTTAGTAACTCCAGGTTCTGATAATGGCTTCATAAGCTCATAAGGCACAATGCCAGCTCCATATCTATTCTTCAAACCTTTATTACCATTTCTTGCACCAATTTCTGCTTCTAAATTCTTCATAATTGCACTAAATTTCTCAAACGCTGATTTGATAACAGGATTTTCGTTCCAAGTAGGTTCTACAACCTGTCCAAGATATTCCTCATCAGGAGAATGACTAGATAAAAGGTCCAAAACGACAATCACTTTTGTCGCCTGAAGCAGCGAAGGAAACGTTTGCAAAAGAATGTCTTCAGGTTTTTGTAAGAACGTTTTCCAGTACTCATCAGAATCAGAATCGTCTTCATCTGGCATAATTTTTCTTGCAGTTGCAGGCCTATTTGGAAAATACCCTCCAAAAGTGTATTGACCAAAGTTAACTGCTGCATGATGAGCTGAGGCTACCCAGGCAATTGTTGAAATGACTTCTATCAGATCCTGAGGAGTTTTCAGCTCCGGCCACCACGGTTCGTTCTTTTTGTCACCATGGCCTATGTTCTTACTTCTGTCCAGAATGCTTGTAGCTCTGAATCAGAGAATATCAAACTTGGGTCTGGATAGTAGTGATTGACATAATCAGAAACCCATTGCTTCAGGGCATCGTATATGATTAATCCATCATTTGCAAATGGATAGTCTTGAATTGTTAGTCTTAAACCATGTGGAGCTGATGGGTCTTCCACAGCCATTCCCCTGCGAAATTGCCAATGTGATTAAGTTTAATTCAAAAAGGAAGAAACAAGGAAAGGGAAAAAAGGATCAATCAAACCTCCATAGCTTATCATAAGCATCAGAGCTTATTTCCATACTATACTTGCCAGGAGAAAAAGAAGATTCAATAACACCATTTGAATTAATAAGAATTTCCGCGCCCCAGAATTGATTTCCATAGTGTACCGGAAGTGAGGATGCAAGAGTCTATAGATCGGATGCATTACACTAAGTTGACGATTAGCTGCAATAATATATGGTTCAATGCAAGCATGTGTTCTTAAAAAATGGCTAACAAGTTCATGATGGGAAGAGTCATGTGCAAGGACATGAGCTTTAGCAAGATTCCATAGCCAAGAACTTGTAGAACTAGAACTTGGTCTGTAAACTTGTTTCCATTGTGGCTTGCCGTCCATTGGTGGGCGAGTGAGCTCAATGCATAAAGGATGCAGAGTTTCTTCTGGGGATAAAATGAAGAGTGTTCGAGAACCATAGAGTCCGATGATGGATCGGTCTTGCTCTTTGACCTTCCCGTTCGGCAGCGTCTAGGATAAGGATATTGTTCACCGCCGAGAACCGGTCTTTTTGTTTCAGCGTCATTGTCAGGATCGCCGAGATCGTTATAGAAGTCGTAGTCGTATATTCTCTGGCCTTTCTTCCTTTCTCTGACGCCGTCGCCTCTGAGAATTTGAAGCTCTTCTTCTCTAAGCCTCTTTGGTCCACCACGAGTAAAGAGGCTATGTAATCTCCAAAGTTAATTTTGAAAAAATTGTTTCTTACGAGGATGAAGCTCTGAACTCACAAGCTCTAAAAGGAATGATTTCCCAAACAACGAGTTAATGAAATGATCGAACCCAACTCCAATGGTTCGATTCACAGTTACAGTAGCTTTCACTTTCCATTTAGTAGAATGTTGTAAATTTTCTTGTTCATTTTTAATGTTTGCCATAGCTTTGATATTTCCAAGCTTATAATAATTGTTCCCAACTCTAATATTTCTTTGCGTTTTACTCAAAAATGGCCTTGAAACGACATTAGAAATATAAAGTTGGCCATTTCCATGGATGAATGATTTTGGTTGCAGAAAACAGGTTCTCGAAGAAGAAGAAGAGGAATTGTGGGTTAGGTAATGAAACTTTGGCTTTAACATTGTGTTAAATAAGGAAGGTTTCTTGTATGGAGATACAAAGACGATGGAGGATTATATGCACTCGGTCAATGGATGTGTCTAGGGCTGCAAACGAGCCGAGCCGAACCGATTATTGTGCTGCTCGAGCTCGACTCGTTTTAAATTTTACGAGTTTGAGTCGAGCTCGTATTAAATTTCACGAGTTCGAGCTCGGCTCGCAAGTTTGGTTGGTTTTGAGACTCGCGAGTTCGAACTCGGCTCGCAAGTTTGGCTGGTTTTGAGACTCGCGAGCTTAACTTGTTTTAGGCTCGCGAGCTTAGTTATTTTATATTGTTATTAGATTTTCAAACAACATTAAAATTAAAAACTCATCCAAAATCTAATAAAAAGCCAATAATAACATTAGATTAACGGTTGAAAGAAATTAATGTATCTAAAAAGGCAACAAATTGATAGTTGGTCCGGTTCATCAAGGATTTTGGGCCACCTACTAATTTTAAAAATATAGGCCCACCTATATCCTAGCCTGTGAATTAATTTGCATTTAATTAAAAAGGAAAAAAATTCAAAATTCGAGTATTTTTTATTTTAATTTTTAATATTTTAATTTCTGTATTTTTTTTATATTGTTTTTTTTTTTTTTTCCTATGAAGATGTGGGATTTAACCATTTATTAAACTTTCCCTGGAGTACACCCGCCAGAAGGGTCTATCAATAGCGACGGATAATCTGTCGCAAAAACACCATTTGCTTTTTGCGACAAAATCAGCTACTGGAAATGAATTAGCTACCAAATGTTTCGTAGCTAATTTGCAAGATTAGAACGCAATTGTCGCTTATCTATAACTACTTTGCAGCTCCTTCGAAACTATTATGCATCTTTTTATTAGCTAACCATAGCTAAATATTGTTTCCTGAAAGTAAAATATGTCCACTAATTGATAAAAACTGCTTTTATTCACTTAATTATCTCAAAAAATTAATTAAAAAACTAATATTAAATATTAAACTCTAAAAAATAATAATAAAAAAATAAAATTTGTTGTATTAAACATCCAAATTTGAAGCTTTCTGCCTTTCTATTTCAGTCATGCCCATCATATGGAAGTACTATAAGGAACCCCCTTCGAAGTAACTCCAGGTTTTGATAATGGCTTCATAAGCTCATAAGGTACAATACCAGCTCCATGTCTATTCTTCAAACCTTTATTACCATTTCTTGCATCAATTTCTGCTTCTAAATTCTTCATAATAGTGCTAAATTTTTCGAAAGCTTCCTTAATTACAGGGTTCTCATTCCAAGCAGATTCTACAACCTGTCCAAGATATTCCTCATCAGGAGAATGACTAGATAAAAGGTCCAAAACGACAATCACTTTGGTCGCCTGAAGCTGCGAAGGAAATGTCTGCAAAAGAACATTTTCAGGATTTTCTAAGAACATTTTCCACCGTTTGTCAGAATTTGAATCTTCTTCATTTGGCATAATTTTTCTTGCAGTTGTAGGCCTATTTGGAAAATACCCTCCAAATGTGTATTGACCAAAGTTGACTGCTGCATGATGAGCTGAAGCTACCCAAGCAATTGTTGTAATGACTTCTATCAGGTCCTCAGGAGTTTTCAGCTCCGGCCACCATGGTTCGTTCTTCTTGTCACCATGGCCTACTGTTCTTACTTCTGTCCAGAATGATTGGAGCTCGGAATCGGAGGATATCAAACTTGGGTCTGGATAGTAGTGGTTGATGTATTCTGTTATCCATTGCTTCATTGCATCCCATATAATTAATCCATCATTTGCAAATGGGTAGTCTTTAATTGTTAGCCTTAAACCATGTGGAGCTGATGGATCTTCCACAGCCATTCCCCTATCAATTTGAGCACTAATAAAATCAAATCTGATAACATATTATGCACAAAATTATGCAAATAAAATCAAATCAAATTACCTGCTAATCAAGTCTTTAGGCAAAGCTTGTTCATCAAACCTCCACAACTTATCGTAAGCAACAGAGCTTATTTCCATACTATACTTGCCAGGAAAAAAAGAAGATTCAATAATCCCATTTGAATTAATAAGAAGTCCCCGAGCCCGAGCATTGATTTCCATAGTATACCGGAAATGAGGATGCAAGAATCTATAAACTGGATGCATTACACTAAGTTGACGATTAGCTGCAATAATAAATGGTTCAATGGAAGCATGTGTTCTTAGAAAATGGCTAACAAGTTGGTGATAAGCAGAATCATGAGCAAGAACATGAGCTTTAGCTAGCTTCCATAGCCAAGAACTTGTAGAATGAGGATGTGGTTTGTACACTTGTTTCCATTGCGGCTTGCCGGCCATTGGTGGGCGAGTAAGCTCAATGCAGAGAGGTTGAAGTGTTTCTTCTGGGGTTAAGATAAAGAGTGTCCTTGAAGCATACATTGTGGTGTTTTCAAGGTTTCTTACTTTGCTTACGTATGGTAATAGCAAATCATGGTAATCAAGCATAAATAGCTTCTTTTGATTTATGGCCTGCAAACATTAAATTGATTATATATTAGCAAAAATATTTAAAAAATTAACATAATTACATATTATTATCAATTTTAATTGATGCAACATTGTTTAGGAGAACTAGTATAAACAACTTACCTCCTCAACAGTCCCGTAATTAAACGTTTTGATTTCTTCATTAATCATTTCTGCACTGAATTTTGAATCAGGAGGGCCATAAACAGCAGGATCAAGTTTACTCTTCAATGGCCATTCCTGCAAAGTTTATGAATTTATACAAATTAAGCAAAACTATATTACAATTTCCAAGCAAATGTTTTCTATTTGAATTAGAATAGTTATCATTAATATACATACTGTGACCAATTGTATGCTCAGTGGATTGACACCTGCCAAAGTCTGCCTAGCAAATTCCTCATCCCTGAGCCAAAAAAATCTGTCCCCTGAAAATTATAAAAGAAAAACAGAATTCTTGTTTGAAGATCATTTTTGGAATATGAAATCAGTTAAAATATAATAAATTTATTGATTATTTAATTAACTTAATTACTGTAATTAAGCAGTGTTCTTACTTTCCATTGCGTCAGGTTTATCAAACCGCAAGAAGCTATCTTCCTTATTATCGAAGGCCTTCAAAACACTGAACAGAACATCATTCCAACCTCGGCCTCTAATTGGAGGTAAACTGATACCTTCCTTGAACAGATCATCAATGTCGCTGAAATCATCAAAATCAAGAGTTGGATCTGCAAATGTTTCGACGATTGGGCGTAAAGCATTCAAACTTGAATAAATGTTCTTCAGAGTGAAGGATGCCTCTTTCACTACTGGAAATTCTTCGTCTCGAGGCACATAATTGCTGCTGCTATTAGGTTCCGACAATGGATCTGTCTTGCTTTTTGGCCTTCCTGTTCTGCAGCGTCTAGGGTAAGGATATTGTTCGCCGCCGAGCACCGGTCTTTTTGTGTCGGCGTCTTTGTCAGGGTCGCCGAGATCGTTGTAGAAGTCGTAGTCATATATTCTCTGGCCTTTTTTCCGTTCTCCGGCGCCGTTGCCTCTGAGAATTTGAAGCTCTGCTTCTCTAAGCCTCTTCAGTCCGTCAGGTGTTTGCAATGGCAAGTATAACTGTTCATAACAGGATTTATTATTTTTTTCACATTATTATTAACTTTTTTATTTTATTTTCATCGGTTCTAAAATATAAATTTTTGTTTTAATCATAAATTATTTATGGAATGATTATTAATTAGTACCTGAATTTTTACATATTATACAATTTAGTCCTAATTAGTTAAAATTTTTACATGATAAATTAATTAACAATAGTTTCATCCAAAAATAACACTTTTATTGTATTTTTTTTTATGTCACCTTGAAAATAAATAATTTATTTTATTAAAAATTTTAAATAATTCGAGTATATTATTTCACTGCCTATTTTGAATACTTTTCATTGATTAATTATAAAATTAAATATATTAAATTAAATTGAGTTTAATTAATGAATTAAAAACAAAACTAGAAAAAGAGTTGTAATTAGAGTGAAATGAAGAAAAAAATACCTTATTAGTGAAGAAAATCCTTTTCGGTTCATTGGTTGATTTGGGTTGAACCCATGAATTACAAGCCAGATTAATAGGAGCAGCAAGGAAGCCATTTAGGGTTATGTTCTTGATGAACATCTCCTTATTATGCTGATTTTCAACATAAATGGCTCCCACTTTGCCAAAGCTATTTGGAACCTCAAACTCAGCTTCGTACACAATTTCTGATTCCTGCACTTCTTTTTGCTCTGGAGATCCTTTTATTGTCTGCTTCTCCCTTCCCGTCTCTTCATAAAAACATGTAATTATTTATTTATTTATAATCATCCCATAAACAGAATGTAAATGTTAATATAACTTACGAGGATCAAGCTCTGCACTAACAAGCTCTAAAAGGAAGGATTTGCCAACCAACGAGTTAATCAAACGGTCTACCCCACCAACAATGGTTCGATTCACAATTACAGTAGCTTTCACTTTTCTAGAAGAAGAAGAAGGTTGTTGTTGGTTTTGTTTTTGCTGTTGCTGTGTAAAGCTTGTCATAGCTTTAATATTTCCAGGTTTATAATTATACCCAACTTGCGTTTTACTAGAAAATGGCTTTGAAACGACATCACCAAGATGGACTCGGCTATTTCCATGAATAAATGGTTTGTGTTGCAGAAAAAGAAGGGTTCTTGATGAAGAGTTTTGGGTTAAGTGAAGCTTTGGGTTTAACATATTTCTTGAGAGAGATTTTTATTTTTGTTTTTGGTAATTCGGTTCAACGTTTGGGTCGGGTTATATAAGGAAGGTTTTTTGTACGGATATGGATAGACTACGGCGGAGCAAATGACGGCGAAGAACTCAAATTCTTCCGGTCAGTGGCTGCGTCAAACTGTTTTGTTTTGATCCTAGGTTTTTTAGTTTTATCCTACATATTTACTCATTAAATATATTTTTCGGGGTGTAATAATATTATGATATTTTAAAAAAAAAACGTATTTTATAATATTTTTCCCATTAAAAAATTATTAAAAAAAAACGTATTTTATAACATTAATCAATTGTTAAAAAATACTAGTTAGTATGAAAATATCAGGATTTTTTAATTGAAAGACTAATTAAATTTTTATAAATTTATTTTTTAACAATTGATTAAATGTTAAAAATTATAAAATTTTATGTGTTCGAGTATTAATATGATATGATACAAATAAATAAAATATTTTTTGTTAAAAATTAAAATAAAATTCATAGCTAATTTGTTGACCCACCCATTTATTATCTCATCAAGAAATAAAAATCTCAATAAATTTATCCAACAAAATAAGAAATTAGTAGCTACAAAAATAAAAGTCTATGCAAGCATTCAATATTCTTTTTCAAAATTATTTTAATTTCCACTCGTTTAATACGAGTGAATATTAAATAAAATTTTTAAATAATATTTCCATTTTTTTAATGTGACATTAAATTAGAGATGTTCTAATACTCTTATAAATTAACATTTTAATTTATTTTAAAATCTATTTTTTTATAGATAAATTTTATATCGTAATTAAAAAATAGTTAAACTATTTTAATTTATTATTTTATTACAAGTATTTCCTACCCTATAATTAAAGAGTAATGTTATATATAATCATTAACAGTCATTTATAATAAAATAAAATTAAGTTAGTCTTATAATTTAACTCTGCAATTAAAATTAATCAAATCTTAAAATTAAAAAAAAAAAAAAAAGAAAAAAAAAAACTTGTGCTTGGTTGAACGAGGAAAGTTGATTGCGTAGACCTGAGAAAAAAAATGGAGATTCATTAATACGACATGGAGAATAAGATTTTCGGACAAAAAATAAAACGTCATCCACATGTAATCATTAGATCTTCATGACGTGGCAGCCAGCGTGTTTTATCTATACAATACAAGTGCTCTAAGCTATGAATTTTTAGATTTTTTTTTTTCCGAATATTCTATTTTTAGTCTTTGATTTTATAATTTAAATTAGATATAAATTTATTTATTTATTAAATTTATAGTTGTATAAAATTTATATTATAAAGTTAATTTTTACAAATCAAAATCTATTAAAATTTATTTTAATACAGAAAATTTATTATATAATTTAAAAATATTTAAAAAAATAGAAAGGTTTCAAATTTCATTTCGAGTCCCTATTTTTTTTCTTATTTTTTAAGAAAAACTAAATAATTGACTACTAATCTAAGCATATGAGATAATAATTCTTTACTTTCACTAAATATTCATCCTAACTTGTGATTTTTTTTAATTAATTTTTTATACTCCATTATGTACAAAAAAATGATGTTTTATTAACATATACGGATATTTATTAAAAAAATTACATTTATTTTATAATTAATAAAAGTAAACAAATATAATAAGTATAATATAAATTAAATATCCAATATTTTACAATAATATTTATATTATTTATAAAATGTCTTTTATATTATTATTATTATTATTATTATTATTATTATTATTATTATTATTATTATTATTATTATTATTATTATTATTATTATTATTATTATTATTATTATTATTATTATCAAAAGGAAAGACATCAATCTTGGGCACAATTAGATGTGGCTATGGGCCGGTTCCGGACCTCGGCTTGCTGGACCTCAGTTCAAATGGTGGAACCAAAACCGGTCTGCTAAACTACCGAGCCGGTAGAACCGGCGGTTCGTCGTTAACCGTTGATTCGGTGGCGGACCGGTTAACCGACGGTTTGTGAAGGTGGAACCGATGGTTTGGGAAGGCGGAACCGTCGGTTCAAGTTCGATTAACAGGCGGTTCAAGTTCGGTATTAACCGGCGGTTCAAGTCCGGTTCACAGTTTCCTACGGTTCCGGTTTTCAAAATTCTTTAAACCTGAACCGGCACGTCCTCCGACCGGTTCATGTTACAGTTTTAACGGTTACGGTTTTTCGATGGACCGATCTGATTCAACAACAGGCCGGTTCAGGCGGGCCGGCCGGGCCGAACTGGCCCATGGCCACGTCTAGGCACAACACACCACCTTATCCGCCATTAACAACCATACATTTTTCTCGTTATTTATATTTTATTTATTTAAGTAAATAACTACTATGATTTGTGTGGGAAAAAAAACGACGTGTATGTAACTATCATAGTTTTAAAAAATACCCACTTTACATAAATTATTGATTGATTGGAAACTGTCCTTCAAAAAAAAAAACCATTTGCCCCATTCAAATAATCGTAATTAGAAATAGTATTACTTGCACGTTTGTACTTTTAATAAATAGGTTAAATTAATTAATTATAATTAGTACTACTAGTTGTTATTAATTAAACTATCATCTTTCTCTCGTGCTATCGATATTAATAAAATTATTGAGTTACAAATATATATTAACTAAATATAATAATATAAAATTAATATAGTAAAACAATTGACTCAATATATATATAAGTAATTTGATTTTTTTTAAAAGGATATAAGTAATTAGATTATATCATTGAATTAATATTTTCATGTTGAAAGAGTGAAAAATCTACCGTAAAAGTTCAATATATATATATATATATATATATATAATCGGTAATATAGGTTAAAACATAAAAAATAATTAGAAAATTTTTATTATGTTTTTATAGTTAGTTTAAATTATGTTTATCTTTATTTATAATTTGTTTAAAGTATATTGTATTTTTTTAAATAGTTCATAATTGGTTTATGTTTATTTATCATAGTCATTTATTGCTTAATGTTTATTTATTATTGTTTCTCAGGTTATTTATGTTTATAGTATGTTTATATCTTGTTTTTTTTTAACTATAGATCGAAATTTCGATCATACTAATGTTTACAATTTGTACAACTGTGTTGATTCTAATGATGAAATTAGTTTCATCGAATTCAAAACGGCAATGATCAGACTTCAGGTTTCACATTGCATTAAACAAAATCCATGCACTTATAAGGGATTTTATGCCCATCCGTAATTATTTATTTAGTCTTTTCCAAACTGGTAAAATTACATTATCATTATATGGAAATACTGTAAGGAACTCCTTTTGATGTAACGCCAGGCTCTGAAAATGGCTTCAAAAGCTCGTAAGGCACAATACCAGCTCCATTCCTGTTCCTCAAATTCACATCATTATTTCTCTCATCAATAATCCCTTCTAACTCCTTCAGCCTCCCATTGAATTTTTCAAAAGCTGATTTTAGTGCAGGATTATCATTCCAAGCTGGTTCTATTGCCTGCCCAAGGTACTCTTCATCAGGAGAATGGTTAGATAGAGCATCCAGAACGGTCATCACTTTCGATGCTTGAACCTGTGAAGGGAATGTTTGCAGAAGTAAGACTTCAGGTTTTTCCAGGAAGAATTTCCATTCTTCATCGGATGGTTCTTCAGTTGGCATCAATTTTCTAGCTGTGGTTGGTCTATTTGGGAAATATGCACCAAAATTGTATTGACCAAAGTTAACCGCAGCGTGGTGGCCGGAGGTTACCCAGACAATTGTTGTAACTATTTCTATCAGGTCCTCGGGTGTTTTCAACTCAGGCCACCAAGGTTCATCCTTTTTGTCTCCATGGCCTACTGTTTTAACTTCTATCCAGAATGCTTGCAGCTCTGTGTCATTTGCTATCGAATTTGAGTCTGGATAGAAGTTGTTCACATAGTCACCAACCCATTGCTTAATGGCATCCCATAAAATTAATCCATCATTTGCAAATGGGTAATCTTGAATTGTTAGTCTTAAACCATGTGGAGCAGATAGGTCTTCCACAGCCATTCCCCTGCCAATTGCCAAAATCTTGCAATTAAATTTCACGCAATCTACAAGAAATCAACTTAACTAAGCTCAAAATATGTATAATTACCTGCTAATTAGATCCTTAGGCAGCGCTTGCTCGTCAAACCTCCACAGCTTATCATAAATAACAGAACTCATTTCAATACAATACTTGCCAGGAGAAAATGATGATTCAATAATCCCATTTGCATTGATGAGCGCTTGTCGAGCTAGCGCATTGATTTCCATTGTGTAACGGAAATGAGGGTGCATGAGCCTATAAATTGGATGCAATGCACTAAGTTGACGATTGGCTGCAATGATGTATGGTTCAGTGCAAGCATGTGTTCTTAACCAATGGCTAATAAGTTGGTGATAGCCAGAATCATGAGCAAGCACATGAGCTTTAGCAAGCTTCCAGAGCCAATTTCCTGTTGAATGCCAAGTTGGTCTGTAAACTTCCTTCCATTGTGGCTTGCCATCCATTGGTGGGCGAGTGAGCTCAATGCATAATGGACGCAATGTTTCAGCTGGGGTCAAGAATAAGATTGTCCGAGAGCCATACAATGTAGTGTTTTCAAGCTTTCTTACTTTGCTCACAAATGGTAAAAACAGATCATGGTAGTCAAGGATAAACAACTTTTTTTGTTGTATAGCCTACATTACACAACAATTAACATGTATCAGAAATAGATTACAATTAGTAATAAAAGGTAATGAATGGGTGTTCTTTTATAACTCAGTTTCTAATATGGAGAAATCAATAAAACTACTAAACAGCCGAAACTGTATTTAGTAATCAATATTGCATCTTTCGATCACATATCACTAGCAATAAATTAAATAGATATGAAGATACAAGAACTGAAGATATTCTAGAAAAAGAACTGAAGTTCTCTAATAACGGACGATCTTTTCAACTGTTAGGTTGCTAACTATAGGTTCTAATTTTAACTGTTTATAGTAATGTAATCTAGCAAATAGAAATTGGATTTCCTGCTAACAATTGCATACCTCTTCAACTGTACAGAACCCTCTGATTGCTTCCTCAATAATTTCTTTACTGATTGCTGACTCTGGAGGGCCATAGACAGCAGGGTCAAGTTTACTCTTCAATGGCCATTCCTGCATCAATATATTATCACAAACTAAGTAAAAAATAAATAAATAGTACATTTCCAAGCAAAAGTAATCCTCTTTTTAATATAACTATTTAACTAATTAGTGTACATACCGTGACCAATTGTATGCTCAATGGGTTGAGACCTGCAACAGTTTGCCTCCCAAATTCCTCATCTTTCAACCAAAAAAACCTATCCCCTGAAAACCAAGAAACAAAAAAGCACAAATTAGTAATTAAAATAGGACCAATATACAAATTAGGGATAAACCAATTATAATTAAATAAAGATCTTACTCTCCATTGTTTTGGGGGTCTCAAAACGCAAGACGCTATCAGAAATATCATCAATAGCCTTGACAACATTAGGAAGAATATCTTTTAACCCTTGATTCTTAAGAGGAGGTAAATTGACTCCTTCATTGAACAACTTATCAATTTCGCTGATAAACGGAAACCCTAGGGTTTGATCGACGATCGAAGTTTCAATTGAAGGCAACACAGCGTGTAAGGCGCTGTAAAGCACCTTAGCGGAGAAGGTAGCATTTTTAATTTCGGAAAATTCTTCGTCTCGAGGTACATAGACGGAAGTGCTTCTCGATTCTGATAATGGATCAGTTTTGCATCTTGGTCTTCCTGTTCTGCAACGTCTAGGATATGGATGCTCTTTGCTGCCGAGCACCGGTCGCTTTGTCTCAGAGTCATTGTCTGGATCGCCGAGATCGTTGTAGGTATCGTAGTCGTAAATTCTGTCGCCTTTTTTCCGTTCTCCGGTGCCGTCGCCTCTAAGAAGTTGAAGCTCTTGTTCTCTGAGTCTCTTTAGTCCGTCTGGTGTTTGTGATGGCAAGTATAACTGTTTGGACGGACAATTAACCGGCAGTCAGAATAGAGAACAGCAATTTTTTTTAATATTTTAAGATAATTTTTAAAACTTAAAAATACTTTTATAAAAAAATTCTTCTAATATATATTTACTAATTTTAATATTTTATATTTAGATAATTAAGAATAGTAATTAAAAAAAATATTAGCAACAGAAACGGACATACATATTTGTTTTCCGTCATTCCAATTTTGGCTAGTGGTCCCGACTTAGACAACTGATAGCAGCTAAATTTATATTATATTATATTATATTATATTATATTATATATATATATATATATATATATATATATATAAATTACGTTTAAAAACTATTTTTATTTAAATATATTTAAAATGTAAAATTTATTAAAAATAAAAATTAACAATTTTAAAAATTAAATTTATATATATTGAAGATGATTATAAACATCACGATAAGCTGTAATTATTTTAAAAGTAAAATTAAATTTATTTTTAAAAAATATTAAATATTTATGTGTAATATAATTAAAATCATATAATTCTTTTTTTTAAATGAAAAGAAATTCAAACCGTTTAATACATAATAAATATATAATTTTAATGTAATTATGCTATTCATGATTTTTTTTTTAAATGTCAAAAAGAATATATTTTTTAAAAAAAATTTAATAATTTAATTATAGTTAATTATTTAATGAATATGTTATATAGTTTCATTAAGTAATGATGATGTGTTTTTCATAAATAAATATTTTATTCAGTGTCATTAGATAATAGTAGTAGTTGCTCGGCCAATTATATAAATTCACTCTGAATTTTCAGAGTTTTTATTTTTTATTCATTACAAATTCGTTGGGTGTGAATTTCAAAGTGTGAAAGTGTGAAGCAGTGAATAACATTTCATAAATCAGTAATATCTCGAAAAATATGTAAATTATATTTTTTTTAATAAAAACTCTAATTTTCATTTTTATTTATGTAATAATTTTTTTTTACATATATAACTATTATGTTAAAATATAATAGCTAAAAATTTAAATGGGTATGAATATGAATATTTTTAATTAAATATTTCACAGTTTTGTAATAAAATAAATAGATTTTGAAGAAAACTAATAGTGAATTTTTTTATTATTAAACAGATTTGATATAAAGCAGATATTTTTTTTTTTATTTGGTCTAAACTCAATATTAATTTTTTTTTTCTTTTGTATTTAACCAATTGCAATACTTATAAGACATTATTAAAATAGAACCATGTATCGCGCGGGTAAATTACTAGATTTTTAAAATAACATGTTAAAATATATGTACTAAACTTTCAAATTAGTTCATATTTTTTAAAAATTGACTATGTAATATAGATTTTATATGATATAAATTTATCTCATTTAAAATGCAAGAGTCAAATTTTATAAACTAGGATTCACTAAAATTAATATCAGCACTCAAAATAAACATTTTAGCATGTTATTTAAAAATAAAAAGACATAGGGAATAATTGAAAAATTTTAAAAATTAGTAAATTTATTTAAAATTATACTATTAAACATATTTTTTACCAATCTATTAAAAATAAATAAACTATTAAATAATTATTAAAATGGAATAAAAGTCTAAATAATAAATTTAGGTTAACCTTACCTTAGTAGTGAAGAAGACCCTTTTCTGCTTATTGGTTGATGTAGGATGCACCCAAGAATTACAAGCCACATTAATAGGCCCAAATGGAAAGCCATCTACGGTTATGTCCTTCACGAATATCTCCTTATGGTGCTCATTTTCAACAAGAACAGCTCCCAATTCTCCAAAACTTTCCGGTACCGTAAAATCTGCTTCGTACCGGACTTCATTTTCATGTCGATCTTTCCGGTGAGCGAATCCTTTCACTGTATCCTTTTCCTTTCCCGTCTCTACACCAAAATATAATAACAAATTTGTTTACTTAAAAAAATAGGATAAAAGTTTTATCACCATTTCAGTTACAGTACGTACCATCATCAAGCTCAGCACTAACAAGTTCAAGAAGGAGAGTTTTTCCAAGCAAATCAGTAATATCATCAAGTCCTCTTTTAATTCCTACATTTGAGAAAAACCCACCAATAGTTTGAGTTACAGTAACAATAGCTTTCACTTTAGTAGATTTTTGTTGATCTGTAAAATTAGCTATGGCTTTAATGTTTCCAGGTTTACATCCAACCCTAATTTTTCTTTGCGTTTTGGTAAAAGATGACCTTGAAACGACAGAAGGAAGATGGACTTGGCCATTTCCATGCATGAAAGGTTTGGGTAGTAAGAAAAGAATTCTTGAAGAGGTTTGGGTTTGGTGAACATATGGTTTCAACATTTTCTAGAGAAAGAGAAAGAATTTTGTGGTGTTTGGAGAGAAGGAAAATCTTGGGTAATGGAGGAGGAAAATTGGTTTCTTATATAGATTGGATGGACATGGACGAAGACTTACATTTTTAATTTTTTGCATGTTTTTTTAATTTTTGCATGTTTTAATTTTTTGCATGTTTATATATATATATGTTTTCTAGAAAATAATACCAACCACGCATAGCACAAGTGGATAAGGACTAATAGTGGATAAGGACTAATGAAATAAAAAAAAAAGGGTAATTATTTATAGGTTACTGAGATTTTCACTAATGTACTCTGATATTCCTCTAAGATTTTCACTAATGTACTCTGATATTCCTCTATTTTAGAAATTGTATTATCGAGTCCCTCACGTCTCAAATAATAGACTCTCAGGTCCTTCCGTCCACTTTGGTCGTTAGTCACCCGTTAAGTTGTAAGGGTATAAAAGTCATTTTAAATCAACTTAACGGGTGACTAACGACCAAAGTGGACGGAAGGACCTGAGAGTCTATTATTTGAGACGTGAGAGATCCGATGATACAATTTTCAAAATAGAGAGACCTCAGAATACATTAGTCAAAACCTTATGGACCTAAAAATAATTACTCCTAAAAAAAATTAAAAGATTTGGTACTTAGTACTCACTCCCTAAAAAATTATTAATTATTTAATTATTTTTTTTTACTTTTTAGTAATTCTTAATTATTCACAAATTTTTATATATAATATAATTTAAATTATGTGATTTTAATATTATACTTTTCATTATTATTTTTTAGGAAATTTAGCATAAAAAACGTATTATACTATAATTATATAAATAATATAAAATTATTTAAAAACTAGCATATATATATTTTTACAAATGAAGAGTTTAACGAATGACTAATTGGAGCGACTTATTTCTAAATTGTATTTCATATTCATTTAATTTTCCCATATTATTATTAATTGCCAAGAAAATTATACTATTGCACTGGAAAATCAAAATCATATCCTAATAGGGATTATAAAGGAAAATTTTCAAATAAAATATTAATATTTGTATCAAATATTAAAAATATTAGACGTTTTTTAGTTACTATTTTCATTTATTAGATCGCTATGATATGCATAATGTAAAATAAATTTATATTTCATATTATTCTATGATAAAATTATAAAGGATAAAGGCAAAAATATATACCTGTCAATAAATAATATTTACTTTTTTTGACAGATTTAGTATGATACCGACAAATTAAATTGAATATAAAACATAATTTTTAACGGTAAAATAGTAAACACCATTAGTAATTCAAGTAAATCAACGTATAAAAATCTTAACAAATTAATTATTTCTTATAAATATTTTAAATAATTATTAGTTTTGTCGACAATTAAAATAATAACTGAAAAAAAAATAATGATATTACATAAATTATAAGTTCTGGTTCATTTATCGGAAACATCCTATTTTTAAATTTAAATATTTTTGGGATTGATTTCGAAATTTTGAAGTTTCGAAATGTCGGTTTAGAAATTGATTTCGAAATTTTAATTTCTTCCCTCATATTATCATCTTTCGGGGACCACACATGAACTCTCTTGTCATATCAGTTTGAAATAATTTTCTGCAATTTCTTTTTTTTGCCGTTCTTGCAATTTTATCACGTGCATTGTTTATCTTTTTTCTTTTAATTATCTTTTAGATTTAATTAATATTACACTTTAATTATTATTAGATTTTTTTTAAAAAAAAATCGTTCATATAATCCTTAGTAATTTAGTTTTTCATCCAATTTTAATAGATATTCTAATATATTCTTTCAATAATATTATTATTTTTTTAAATTTTTGACTAATATTATTATTTGTAATTGAAATTCGCTGGATTTTTCATTTTTTTTTAAAGCGGAACAAAGATTATAAATCGAAAGAAAAAAAATTAAATCCAATAAAATTATTTAAGTGATATCACTTTTTTTTTCTTAATATATTTAGTAGGTATAAACCTAGTAAATATATACTTGTAATAGATTAGGTGAAGTGTAATATGAGTTGCAAGTATGTGTAAGTTTTATTATCATTTTTAATAAAAATTTTAAAAAATATAGAAATAATTTTTCGCTATAACTTTACTTTTGGTCCCCTCTCTCTATTCACAAAAATTGAAACGTAGTTTAACTAATTATCCATAATTTACAAAAATAGTAAGATATAAAAATATCCATAATTTACAAAAATAGTAAGATATAAAAATTTCGAATCACCGACAATAATATGTAGCGCAAAAATGATGAAACATCTAAATAATGGTCCACCTTTCTCATCATTTCCACATTTTTCAAATAGAGCCAAATTTCATACCAAAAATAGAATCAAATAATTATGTCCAGTACTACATTTAAGACAATGCATGTGGCCTAAGTTCCTTAGCATGGTCCCCTACAAATTGTAAGGAGTGGAAATTTTCATATTTATAAAACATTTTTTTTCATTTAAAAACGTTTTTTTAAATATTATTAATCTGACATTTATGAATTTTTTTTTAAATCTACATTATGAGTTAATGTATCTTAATTAAATTGAATGATTTATTTTTATATTATGATGTTTGACCATTTTTATCCTCATTTAAAGTATTAATTACTAGTTACAATAAGTATAAATATTATCAGTTAATAATTGCCGGGTGCTTTTTAAATGGGCGGTAAAATTTTAAAAGTAAATAGAAAATTAACTTAATTTTGAAATGTGGATATCTAAGAAGAGTTCGCATTTCTATTATGCAAATTCTTAATGAGAAATCTGAAAGTTAAATTTAAAACACTAAATTTAAAACTCTAAATCCTTAAGATGATTCGTTATTAATTTATATAACTTTACTTTCGGTCTCCTATTTCTATTCACAAAAATTGAATCGTTCGTAGTTCAACTAGTTACTCACGATCTACGAAAATAGTAGTATATGAAATTTCGAACGAGTCGTAATAATATGTAGCGCAAAAATGATAAAACATCTATATCATGATCCACTTTTTTCATCATTCCCACCTTTTCAAATAAACACAAATTTCATACCAAAAATAGAAATAGTGAACTTTCTATTTTAAATCCATTTTTTACCCCATACTTGAGAAGGGTTCCATGTCCTTCTAATTTTTTTTTTTACATTATAGTTTTTAATTTTTTTTTAAATTAAATAATTATACAATAATTATATTATATAGTATTTCCCAGATTTTAATTTGATATGATTGCCAGAATAAATAAATAAATTGAAAGAGAAAAGACAAAAATAGAGCTACGACAGTGTATATTAAATATAAAAAATATAAACAAGGTTGAAAGAAGATTCCCCAATCCTAAAGGAGGAGTAGGAATCGTCCCTGGAGAAGTGCTGCATCAGACGGTGGAGTAGGAGTAGTCCGGCTCGCAATACGAAAAGCAGGAGGAGAAGGAATTTTGGGCCAATGGAAGCTTGACACGTAGTAGTGGCAAAAAAATATTTTTATATTTTTACAATTTCATCGTTAAAAATAAGATTATAATAAATAGATTTGTTGGGTAATTATTATTTAATAATTTATCTTAAAAAATTAATTAATTATTTTAAAAATTACCATAATAAAATTTAAATAATTTTTTTACGTCAATAAATATAAATGTTTAGTTTATTAATAAATTATAATTTTTTAGTAAATTTATTAAGTTAAATTATTTGAGAATAGAAATTATTTAATAATAAAATAAATTACATGAATCTTCTGATGCTGAATATGTTTTAATAGGACTTTTGATATAAGAAAAGAGGTGGAGTAATTATGTACAGTACTACATTTAATACAATGCAAGTGGCCTAAGCTCCTTACCATGGTCCCCTACAAATTGTAAGGAGTGGGAATTTTCATATTTATAAAACATTTTTTCATTTTAATTTTTTTAAATATCATTAATCTGACATTATCAGTTTTTTTTTTTTTTTAAAATCTACATTACAGAGTTAATGTATCTTAATTAAATTGAATGATTTATTTTTACATTATGCTGTTTGACCATTTTTATCTTCATTTAAAGTATTAATTACATGTTACAATAAGTATATATAATATCAGTTAATAATTGCTTGGTGCTTTCCAAAGAAGCAGTTAAAATTTTAAAAATGAACAGAAAATTGACTTAAATTTTGAATGTGGATATTTAAAAAGAATTCACATATTTATTATGCAAACTTTTAATGAAAAATCTGAAGACTAAATCTAAGACACTAAACCTTTAAGAGAGTTCGTCATTAATTTATATACTGTCACAAGTTCGCATACCAATTATGCGAACTAACATTAAAATAATAAAAATTAATTAAGTTTGTATATCTGTTATGCGAACTTTGTATAACAGTCGTGCGAATACACCGTTTAATGTTCTCTTTTAAAATTTTAACACTTTCTATAAATGAATCCACAATTGCCAATTATTGTTTTAAAATATCTTATGTTTTAATTTTTTTAGTAATAATTATTTTACATTAAAAAAACTAATTTTGCTCCTTAAAAAAACTAATTTTCTTTTTTTAAAAACTTTTAATTTGATATAATATTAATTAATTATTTTATTATTTTTTCTAAATTTTTATAACGAAATGCTATACACACTGGCGGGAAAATGAGCAACTTTTGTTTGGAGGGATATTTTCAGCTGCAGCAAAAAACTGTATCACCCATCCCAAAAATCAGGCATCTTCAATCCTGGCCGTCGATTTTATTGGCGCAAAAGATTCTTTCATAAAACACAGGATTAACGGTCATCTAACGGTAGATCATCAAGAGAACCGCTAACATATCTCGTATGCATAATTTATCAAAATTTCGGTCGCCTGCTTTAACTTTCCGCTCCAGAAAACCCTAGCTTTAACTGGTCTATATTTTGTGTTCGATTTCTTAAAATTGGATTCACAGTAGGTAATTTTTGAAAGCTCTAGTTCAATTTGCAGCTTGTTCTCGAGATTGATTATTCGGGACATTTCTATGGATGCTGGAGGAGGTAGCAGCGAAAGCCCAGCTGAACAGAAGAAAGGGAGAGCTAAGACTCCGAGAAAGCCAAAAGAAAGCACTCTTAAACAGAGTTAGTTTATCTCGATCATGAACTTGATATTTTTTGCTGTATATATTTAAGCGTCAACTATTTATTTAGGATTTGTTTGGTTGAGCAGAATCCCCAGCAGAGTTCTTCGCGGAGAATAAGAACATTGCTGGATTTGATAATGTGAGTTCCAATTTTAGATGTCTTGATGTATTTTTATGTAATTAAATTAAAACGCATGAATCATATGTTTGAGTGAGAAATTATGATGTTTCAGCCAGGAAAATGCTTATACACCACAGTTAGAGAACTTGTTGAAAATTCGCTTGACTCGTCGGAATCCATATCTGAGCTTCCTTTTGTTGAAATTATAATGTAAGTTTCATGTTTTTGCAATTACATTTTTTTTTAAAAATGTTAGCATGCATTAAGCATACTTGAATCTTATCATATGCAGCATGTTAGTGGCATTTTAGTTGGTAGTTGTTTGTGCTTTTCACGTTTTTAGCATAAGCAATATTCAGGGATAATTGATCTTATCTTCAATTGATCATTGCAGTGAAGAAATAGGGAAAAGCAAGTTCAATTCAATGATTGGTCTTGTTGATCGTGAACGTGTTGATGAAGCACTTTATGATGATTATGAGACGGCTAAGGCTCGTGAGGTGTGTTTTTGCTTTTGGGATAAAATCCTTGCTTTTGCTTTTTTGTTGATTTTGGATCATTCATGCGATTTTAAGTCTGGGTCAAACTTTTGTTATTAAGGTTGATTGAGGATAATACAATTTGATTTGCAAAGTTGTTTCAACTTTGTCAGCAGTTGGTTTGCACGTCTATACTTTTGTTGACTCTTGGAAATATAGTATCAACTTCTGATTGCTGATATTTGTTGCTCTAGTTGTTCTTGAACCCAAATTGTCGTCATAATGTGCTTATGCCTTGCAGAAAAGATTAGCTAAAGAAGCACGTGCTCAGGAAATACAAGCTAAGAATGCTGCACTTGGGAAGAAAGTCAGGGAACAGTCAGCTCCAAAGGGTATGAAGGGCCGAGGTGAGGCTTCATTTTACAGAGTTACATGCAAGGTGTGATGCACTTTTTAAACTCCATAATCTTCTAGCTATTTTTTTTTAATCTTATTAATTCCTGTCTTTTTCAAAATATAACTTAAAATTTTACCATGGTGTGAGAACTCACGAGTGCATCTTATTTGAATTATAGGATAATGGAAAAGGGATGCCACACGACGATATCCCAAATATGTTTGGACGGGGTACAGTTTACTTGTCAGCTCATGCTTCTATGTAATGGTTAGGTGTTTAGTTTAATTGCAATTTGAATGTAGTTGCATTGCACTGGTATCTGCTTATGTTTTAGTTTATTTATGCCCACAGTACTATCTGGAACAAAATATGGTCTCAAGCAGACACGTGGGAAGTTTGGTCTTGGAGCTAAAATGGTAAAATTTTTATCAAACCTTCACATATGCTTGGGTGTGTGTATCATTCAGTTCGAGATTCCTTAAATTGTACTATTGCTGTATATTCCACTCCTAAAAGTTTGATGCTGAGCATATCTATTCAAATAGCATCTTACAATTACCAAGAAATCATTTTGAATTCTGCTTTATATAAAGTGTTGTCAATGCCATAATCAAAACTCATGATTAGTGGTTAAATTGGGAGACTTTGATACTATTCTTCTTCACTTGCTATTTGCAGCAAGGAATATTAACAATTTCGTTCATTTTACTGATGTAGGCATTGATATGGTCAAAGATGAGTACTGGGCTTCCTATAGAGATCTCATCATCAATGAAAGGCCAAAATTACATTTCATTCTGCAGGCTGGATATAGATATTCACCGGTATGGCAATATAAATGGATAGAAAGAAAGCATGATTTTTCACCAAAAAATAAAAAAAAATAAAATTGACATTATTAATTTGTTACTCTAACAATATTTTACTGTCTAAATGATCAATTATTCATCTTTAAATGTTGAAATATTATGGTTTCGATTTTAATGATCGTTCTTGGAACTTTTTTGGCGTTAACTACCTATAATGTACTTTAGGGCTTAATTTGTGATTATTAGTAATGATCAGGAACATTCCTCATGTCCATTTACATGAAAAACGGAATAATGATGAGAGATGGCATGGAGCTGAAATTCAAGTGGTTATTGAGGGGAATTGGACGACTTATCGTGTATGTTGAAAATAATTGGCATTTATTAATGTTTCATTGTACTATTTAAAAACCACTGGATTTAATTAACTATTTTGGTTTATGTTTGGTGAAGTGCAGTCCAAGATATTGCACTACATGCGACAAATGGCAGTTATCACCCCTTATGCCCAATTTCTTTTCAAATTTATATCAGATACATCAGAGTATGCTCTCCCACTTTATGATTGTACACATGATAATTATGATGACTATGACATGTTCATAGCAATTTAGCATGCATACATTGTGCTAACATGTTCTTCCATTCCACATTTTTGCTGCTTTTAATTTTTCTTTTTGTTTTTCTTGACAGGAAAAATGTAACTATAAAATTTGCACGAAGAACAGATGTAATGCCGCCGGTTCCTCTTGAGACAAAGCATCATCCATCGTCAGTTGATTTGCTATTGATCAAACGCCTGATTGCAGAAACTTCAAAACAGAACCTTTTGCAATTTCTTCAACATGAGTTTGTAAATATAGGGAAGGCACATGCAGAACGATTAATTGGTGATTATCTTTACCTAAAAGCTAATCTGTTAAGTAGTCATTCAAGTATTAAACATGATTCTTTGGTCTGTGTCATTGTTATAAGTGGACAATTCTCATGTTATAGGGGAAATGGGTCCAGAATTTAGCCAAAAGATGGTTGTTAAGTCTCTGACTGATCAGCAGATAGTTCGGATCCATCAGTTATTTCGTCAAGCCAAATTTGATGACCCTACTGGTGATGTAAGCTTCTCCTAGTTGTAAGACATCCAGGTCATTTTATTGCAGTGCACCTTTAATTTGGGTTCCTAACATTCATCGTTTATAGTCCTTTACCAATATGCAACCTCTATACCTTAGTTTTTAACACTTTCTAAACTGCTCCCCAGTGTCTTAGTCCTGCGGGTGAATACAATCTTCGTCTTGGGATTATAAAAGAGCTGCGTCCTGACATGGTTGCCACTTATTCAGGCAGGTTGTACTTTAAAGCATTGTTTGCTGAACCACTATTTTTTTTCTCAGTATAAGTGAAGCTGTGTATAATACATTGCAATGTAGAATTATATTTTTAGGAAATTCAGTTTGTTTCCTTGACTCAAGTGTCAAGAGATGGTATATTGCAAATTTTGACTTACCTTCTGCAATGCAGCGCTCAGGTTTTCGAGGGGCACCCTTTCCTTGTGGAAGCTGGTGTCAGTGTAGGTGGAAAGGATGTTAAGCAAGTAAGGATTATACTATGTCCTATAATTGAAGTTAAATATAAGCTGTTCTTTTTAGTTATGTTCTCAAGAACCTTGGGAAAAATATGATGTTGACTGTATCTGCTGTCATAGTTTGGTAATGTTAGGCCAAAGCAGGAGTATCTGTAAAAAAAAGAACATAAGCATGTGTATTTGTATGCAATCCTATGCCGTGGATTAGTGAAAGTCTAATATAACACTAGCAATGTATGATGAAAGTGACTTCTCTGCATTTTTTTTATTAATGTATACTGTGAAATGCTAACCATATTGTCGTTCTTTATTCTTCCAGGGACTGAATATTTTTCGGTTTGCAAACCGCATTCCTCTTCTTTTTGAGCAAGGTGCTGATGTAGTGACCAGGACTGCCCTTAAGAGAATCAAGTAAGATGTACAAGTCCATGATATCTTTAGTAATAATGTGGCAGGTGGTGTGTGAGTACGATGATGTTAATCCTAACATTTACCTGAAATATCTTTTACAGTTGGGGTAGTTACAAGATTAACCAGATCCAAGACAAGATAGGTGTATTTGTGAGCATTGTGAGCACAAAAATCCCCTTTAAAGGGACTGGAAAAGAGTATATTGGAGATGATATTACTGAAATAGCTACTGCCGTCAAGGTGAAGTTTTTTGTTTTCTTATTATTGCATACTGGAAAAGAATGAATAAGCTGACATTGTTGATACTCCAGTATGCCATTCAGCAGTGCTGCATCCAGCTAAAATCGAAAATTATGAAGAAAATGCAGGCACGTGAACAACAAGAACGTAAACGAAATTTAAGCAAGTAATTCCGATTATCTCTGCCCAGGCCCAATTATATTCATGTTCATATTTACTGTACTGAAATCAAACAAATGGGCAGGTATATCCCTGATGCCACTGGTGCTGTTTATGATGTCCTGAGAGAAATGGCACAGTCTCATGCATCAAAGAAGAAACGCTTCCAGGAAGAGGATGTTGAAATACTTGAGCAAGTATTAGCGGGTTTGATTACAAAAGACACTCTTAGAGAAAAGCTTGCTCAGCATGTTGAAAAGGTGAATATTACTTGGAAATTGATTTCGATCCTGCATTATTGACCAGTTTGAGTAGTTTTCTGGGTATTCTAGAGAGGATGTGACTAAGGTCCGTAGTCAGTGGGTTACTGGCCTGACTACCTACCGGGTAAAAGGAAAAAAAAATATTGGCTTGGGCAAGCTTTTTCTTGAACTTAAGCCTGATTTAGAGGGTGTTTGACATTGCTTAAAGTGACTTTTAAGCATTTTTAGCTTAAAGGTCACTTTTAAGCACTTTTTTGACTTAAAAGCCATTTATTTATCTGTTTATTTTGGCTTTTTTTAGCTTTTCAGTTGTTTTTATAAAAGAAGCATAATATTATTTTCTTAAAAGTGCTTTCTAAAAGTCAAGGAAAAAAGCACAAGCGTCTACAAACACTCCCTTTGTCTGCAATAATGTTAACATGTCAAAGTCTGCTAGTATTCGTCAATTTGATTCGCATATTTTATACTTGAATACCATTGTTGCTAGTGTTCGTCGATTCATTCTGTGAAATACCCATATTACCAGTAGGTATTGATTCATGTATTGATTCTAATAATTGCAGGTGGACTATGAAATGGCATTAGAATATGCAACACAAAGTGGAGTGAGCGAGGAACCTAGAGAAGATCTATATATCCAATCACTTGAAGTTGAAAACAAATTCATTGAATTCCAGAGCCCCATCTTTGTTTTCAGACTCATTTCTTAAAATTTCATAGGACATTCTTCGATTTGGCCATTACATTGCTCCAGTTTTTCATAGACTCCAGGCGAGATTTCATAATTTAATTTTCTATTTGATAAAATAAAGTAGAGCCTCCATGCGAGTTTGAGCTGTAATCTTATATCTGATTATATGAGTTATTATTCTTTTGGGGCTTTACTGTAATCTAGTGGAAGAACATACAAAAATTCATGATGAAGCAGTATATGATGTAATATGGAAGTGGAATTGCCATTATTTGTTCTTGAATTTGATCTAATATTTTAAATAATTGTTTAAAATATTTTTTTTTTATCAAATTTGACACTGATTTTTTTTTTTTCCCCAAAGAATTAGACACTAAACTCAATGTAATAAATCATTTTTACTATTTTAAACATGTTTAAAATAAAATAAAATTATATGGTTTAAAAAAGTGTAAAATTAAAATAAATATATCTTCCAAGTTCGTTCTTATTATTACAGTTGCTACCCTCGTCATCACTCTGCATCTGCTATCTGTGCTCACAAACCTGAACTGAACTAGCCTCTATCAAACATTCTTTCAAATTTCAACCAATTTTATTCTTCAGGTAATCCTTCCTTCGTATGCAATTGTATAATAAATACTGATTACATTGAAGATCTAAGCTTCAGGATTTGGAAATGGCGAAGCCACCACATATTGCAATTATCGGAGCGGGCATCTTCGTTAAAACTCAGTACATTCCTAGATTAGTTGAGATCTCTGATCTCTTTGTTCTTAAAGCTATTTGGAGCCGAAGTGAGGTAATTAATTACTTTCTTTCTCTAATTACTTACTGTATTCCTTTTATTTCATTAAGAGTGAAATAATACTGTTTGTTCATCTGGTTGTAGGAATCGGCGAGAGGAGCTGTGGAAATAGCTCGTAAGCATTTTCCAGAAGTGGAGTGTAAATGGAGCGATCAAGGTCTTAATGAGATTATTCAAGACCAGTCGATTCTTGGTGTTGCTGTTGTTCTTGCTGGACAAGCTCAGGTTCATATAATTCTATCAATTAGTGTCTACTGTGTCTCTGATCATTATTGTTACTGCTGTTTCAGTTAATTATCTCTTAATTATGCATGAAGTAAGCCGAGTGGTTTCGGTTATTCGGTAGATATACGTGCAAAAGAACATACTGAGAATATAGAAGATTTGAATCTCGCATTAATGGCTTATTTTAGATCATAACTCGTTTAAACCAATTTGTGCAGGTTGATATGTCATTGAAGCTACTAAAGGCAGGGAAGCATGTTCTTCAAGGTGATACAAGTTATAAGGAGACACAGATAGAAGTTTTATTTGCTAGTTATAATGTTTTTATGACAGTTTACATGACTTTTGAAGCCATACTTTATGCAACAGAAATAAATAAGTAAAAGTAAATAAGATAATGAAACTTTGGATTCAATAGGGCCTTTACAACATTCTTCCACTTGGTTCATTTGCATGATAATTGATAATGATAATCTTCTATAAGATAATAAAACTGTGAATTCTGGTGGTGCCTTTTCAACATTCCTCTGCCATGATAACTGATTATGCTTTTGTTGTATATTTGTTTCTTTTCTGTGCATTATTCTAAAATCTTCTTGTTTTGGCATGCTTTACTTGGATACATTGGTCAATCTACAGAAAAACCAGCAGCAACCTGTAAGCATGATTTTGTTTTACCCTCTATCTCTTTCTCCCTAGCTCTCTCTGTTGGATGATATCTTACTGATCTTCAAACTCCATAATTTCTATTTTTTTTTTATGAATTTAATCCAGCTATAAGTGAAATAGAAACTTCATTGTCAAGCTACAAATCCATTTATGCCAATAATCCTTGCCTACCAATTTGGGCCGTGGCTGAGAACTATAGGTTTGAGCCAGCTTTTGTAGAGGTAATTTTTTTTTCCTTCCCCTCCTAACATATATCCATCTGGTTCAAATTACACCAGGCTACAATGAACCTTTGGTTTGCCTGCAGTGCAGGAAACTATTGCCTGAAATTGGGGACATGATGAATGTTGAAGTTATTGTTGAAGGATCAATGAATAGTGCAAATCCTTATTTCTCAAGTTCATGGCGGCGCAATTTTACTGTAGGTATCTTTGTTGCATTGTTTATTTTTCTGAAAATATTCAGAGGTTTTCAATATTGTTTCAGGTTACATCTTTGACATTGGAATATGCATGGCATGTGATTGAATTTTAATTTTGGATATGAGATAATTGGTTATTAATGCCGATGCGATCCCGACAAAGCATACTAGTCATAGTATGTTGTCCGTTGCAGTATATAGAGAATTCAAAAAATACTTCAGCCATCGTTTTTCAATCGCCAGCGTAGCTATTCATTTACTATACTTGAAGTAGTTAAATGTTGTTAGATTACTTACTACTACATTTCTTTCTTGGCAGGGTGGTTTCATTCTAGATATGGGGGTGCATTTCATTGCAGGGTTAAGAATGGTAATCCTATGCTAATTTTACCTCAGTGTCACTATGTGGTGCTCTGATACTTCTTTCTTTTTGTTTTATGATTTTTCACTTTTCAGTCATTTAGTGGACTAAAGTGCTATATATGAGTCTATTCCTTTCTGAGTAGATGCTTGAAATTATTGAAGTCCTGAAGAATATCTTTGGGTTGCTTCAATGTCAAATAGTTTCTGCATTTTGTTTCTATGTGAAGAAGAAATATCCGCCTGCTTATGTACTTCTATCCTGGCCATGCTGCACACTCAGAGACCAATAATGTTTAGTCTCTATTTGAGACATTCGATCACTGATTCAACAAAACCTTACTAAATGCCTGCAACACTTCAATAGGTGTTTTGATTCTTCTCTTTTGACATCCATTATTCTACTAAATTGATTTTCCTTTTGTTCGACCAGGCTGTTGGATGTGAGGTTACTTCAGTGTCAGCTATGACCTCGCATGTAGACAAAACTTTACCTCCTCCAGATAACATATCCTCAGTCTTGTAAGTGTTACACCATAGGCTCATTAGAAATTATATTTTTGTTCTGTGTGATTACAAGTCTACTAAGATGATGCTGGATTTCTTTCTCAGTCAACTTGAAAATGGATGTTCTGGAGTCTTTGTAATGGTTGTATCCTCGAGATCACCAAAGGTATATGATAAGTGATAGTTTCAGTTTATACAGAACATTTGTAGTGTTTTTACTAACTGTTTCTAGCTCTTCTTTTAGATATTGTGGCGGGTTGTTGGATTAAAGGGAACACTACAAATTGATCGGGGAAACCAAGATGGACGGCATGGTTACATGGTATGTTAGACATGTCTCTTACAGTACTAAGATCTTGTGTAGCTTTAGAAGTCCCGAATTACTTTTTCCAAATTGCTGACTCTAATTTCCTTGAAGCTATAATGGGTCAATTTGCCTGTCATGGCATTTATATGCTGTCAGTGATATTGTATATTACGGTCTCAGGTTTCATTTTATGGTGCTGATGGGAACTGCAAAAGTTCGTTCTACCCATTCTGTGGAGTGACTGAAGAATTGAAAACTTTTATACATGACATTTCAGAAGCCGACCTTAAGGTAGTATGACATGATCTTGCCTTTGTTTTCATGTTCAACCGCACGCATATTACTATTCTGTTTGTGCTTCTAGACTTTATTGTTTGTTTTATTGGACCTATATGTGGTGTATCCTTTTAGTTTAGCCACTTTTGACAAGCTTTAAAGCAGATTTGCCAGTTTGATGTATGCTATAAATTTCTTAATTTAGAAATTTGAAACATGTCTATCTTAATTCTTCTCCTTGTTGTCAATCCATAAATGCTCTTTTCATTTGCTAATTTGCTTTCATTAGTAGTTCTGCCTTAATCCTATTTCTTGTTACAGAAGGGAAGTAGTTATGAAGTAGAGCCCCGTCTCTCTTTCGTGGAAGGTGCTAGAGATGTTGCTGTTTTAGATGCGATGCTTGAATCTGGAACAAAGAAGGGAGCCTTGGTTCAGTTGAAAAAGTTTTAGGCTGCAGATTATCTGAACACAATTCTATCAACAAGCTGGGGTTCAGTTAAGGAGCAGGAATTCTTTGCACATCACTTTGTGAGTTCCAATTCTTTGTGTTGTCATTAAATCAAGATACAAGAACAAGGCTGATTTATGCCATATTATTGTCATTAGTTTAGAAAAATGCATTCTGGAGTTTTTCTATATGGCAGGCATGAGCAGATTGGTTCTCGAACGTACATATAGTTGAATTAACTTTCGATAATTCTTAGATCTTGATCATGTAAAGCAGCACTAAATAAGTTACATTAAGCAAAGAGTACTCTTCTACTAGACTGAAATCCTGAAAATTCAACTCTTTTGAACTTAGACTTTAAAACACCTTGACTGCGATTGGAATTTGTAGTAACCTTTCCTGCCAGATAATATGCATTAGAGTTAGTATGATTGAAGTGATGGTTAAGTAGTGAGATGCTCTAGATGGATTAGCTTCATTGGAAGGCAATTCCTGCTTGTTTGAACAAGTCATAACAATGACACAATTCAATTGTTGAGTGGTTAATGTACTTGTCCTGTCTCACCTACTTATTTGGATCTGAAGCATATTGAGGCTAAGATTTCTTCTGGTAAATCGATTCCGATTCCGAATCTACTGAACTGAAAAAGTATAAAGAACCTTTTATTTATGTTGAAGAAAAGTAAAAACATTCATAAATAGAAAGACAATGATCCCAGCAGGATATTTCTGTTTGGAATTTGTTACAGCCTTGAAAACTAGCTTTGGGAGTAGTTTCTGTTTGGACAATTCCAATTTGTCCATAATTTTGATTGATTGTTTGGTTTGGTATACTGTTTCAAAACCAACTGCACCTACCACTCCATTCGAGACCATTTTTGCATTGATGAAAGAAGTTAGCTGTTGTTTTCAATATACTTTGATTGGATGCCGTACTACCCGTACATATCGACGATATGAAGATATTTTCACTTTAACACGAGATATTATAATCGGGTTGGGCTTTGACCCGATTCCGTCCTCTCTTGGGTTTCTTTGAGAAAATATAGACTTGGCTTAGTATATCACTATCTTGTTAATTAATGATAAATTTAAGGGTTTTAGGTACTCAACCATTCTTATAAGAATGAGCATTAAATTGACTTTTGATGCCATGATTAGAACGTTAATTGCAATGTCTTTTTCGTTTTATTCATTATATATATATTTATAGTTAAGTAAATATGAAATAAATTTAGTCTATTTTATCTTCTTTCTTTTTCATTATTTTGGACAAGTTGGGTTGGGTAAACCAAACTTAAATAACTTGTTTAATTTAGATTAACAATCTATTAAACTAATTAATCTGACAAATTATCTAATCGACTGAATATGCATTATGAACAATTTAACAAATTACCCAAATTACAAACACATCCACCAATATAATGGTTAAAAAAAAACCGGCCGATATAATGGTTGCATAATATAAGTCGTACACTCATGCGTTATGGGCGGATTATGAAATTTTATTAATATTACATCATTTTATTAATACATATTTTTTTAAAATTTTTTATTAGTGTATAATATATTATAAATAAAATTTAAAATATTCACACATATATAAATTAAAATATTATTTCATGTATTATATTTTAAATAAAACTATAAAATTGTAAATGAATATTTTTAGTTGTTAACAATTCAAGAATTGAAATTACATAAATTAGAATTCTTAGATCACTTCATAATACTAAAATAAATAAAATGTTATTTTCAGAGCAGATTTTATTAATCTCAAAGTATATAATAAAATTTATTATTATATAATTTTATTATATAATGTATATAATAAAATTAATTATAGATTTTTTTTTTTTTGAAAGGTTATAGATTATTAGTATTGCCGCCTAATTATTACTCAAGAGAATATGAAAAATTAGCAAAATATCATAATTACCCGTAAGCTTTTCTTAATCGCATTCTACCACATCATCAAACAAACTTCAATTTTTATATATTTTATAGATAATTAAATTATAAGCTTAATCAATAGTTTAAAAAAATAAAAATTTAAGCAAAATATGTTCTTTTATTTCTTTATTAGTATTTGTTTGAACTGCCTCTGTAATCTGTAGTAGGAGAAGCTTCAGTCTTTACACAGTTCTTCTCACTTCACCTGCTCATTCATATATATAAACTACTCTTCTAGTAAACCCACATTGTCTTTACATTATCATTTGACAAAAAATCATAAATTCTGAAACTTTAACATTTTTGCACCTTGAAGAGCTTCTCCTTTGTCTTCTAATCTTGTAATTTCAGGTACATTTTAAGTTTTCTTTTTCTTGGTCTCTTAAGAATGCTGTATAAAGAAGAATAATTGAAGTTAGTTTTGGTAGTTGTTGAAAACTTAAAAACTACGATTGTTCACTCTTTCAAGTAATGTAATTTCTTGTATTTTTTAATGGGTATTTGTCTATTTATTTCATTGCTGTAGATCTATTTCTTCAGTGTTAGAAGTTAAAGAATCATTATTATTGAGTCTTTGCTGTTTGGTGACTGTAAAAATGTCCAAAGGAAAAAACTTTTTCCACTTTGGTTGTCTTGGAATTTTGTTTAAAAAATTGTTTTGGTCATTAGTTATGGTTGAACTAATACTACTGCTTGGTTTGAGTTAGTTTTCTTTTCTTTTTAATTTTTACTTCTGTTTTGGCATATGGTGGTCTTAGTGTCCTTTTCTTGAGTTTTCCTTCTTTTTCTCAGTACCCGAACAAATAGGATGATCAATGGTATTAATTATGTGGGTTTCATGCTTTGTTTTTACAGATTCTTGAGCTTTTGCTGAAGTTCCTGGAATTGCTCTGCTCCTTGGAGGTTCTTTGATTCAATATTTATTATATGTAGGAGCCTGTTCAAAATCCTTACTTTCTGCACTGAAGACTTAACCTTTATCTTAGGCTTTCTTGGTGTAAAATTAGAAGAAACAAAATGCTGAAGCCTCCACCAGCTGTTGATTTTGCTCTAAAGGAGACCTCACCAAACATTGCTGCAGGAGCTGCCACAGCTGATAAGCTCTCCTGCACCTATGACCTTGTTGAGCAAATGCAATATTTATATGTTCGTGTGGTTAAGGCGAAGGAGTTACCCGGTAAAGATGTTACAGGAAGTTGTGATCCATACGTTGAGGTAAAGCTTGGGAACTACAAGGGAACGACTAAGCATTTTGAGAAGAAGTCGAACCCAGAGTGGAACCATGTTTTTGCTTTCTCCAAAGAGAGAATTCAAGCTTCCATTTTGGAGGTTTCATTGAAAGACAAAGATGTAGTTTTAGACGATTTGATTGGAAGGGTATTGTTTGAGCTACATGATGTCCCCAAAAGGGTTCCTCCTGATAGTCCTTTGGCACCACAATGGTATAGATTGGAAGATCGAAAAGGCGGTAAGATTACTGCTGGAGAGCTTATGTTGGCTGTATGGATGGGCACACAAGCCGATGAGTCATTTCCTGATGCTTGGCATTCTGATGCTGCAGCTATTGGTCCTGATGGGGTTGTCAATATTCGATCAAAGGTATATCTTTCTCCTAAACTTTGGTATATTAGGGTAAATGTGATAGAAGCTCAGGATTTAGTTCCTAGTGATAAAAGCAGGTTCCCTGAAGCTTTTGTTAAGGTCACTTTAGGGAACCAAGCATTAAGGACTAGAATTTGTCCAAGTAGGACTATTCATCCGATGTGGAACGAGGACCTGATGTTTGTAGTTGCAGAGCCATTCGAGGAGCCATTGATTTTTTCCGTGGAAGATAAAGTAGGATCAAGCTTTGAGATTTTGGGGAAATGTGTGATCCCATTACATATTGTGCAGAGGAGGCTAGACCATAAGCCGGTTAACACTAGATGGTATAATCTCGAAAAGCATGTGACTTCGGAAGGGGAACAAAAGAAAGAGTTCAAATTTGCTAGTAGAATCCATTTAAGAGTCTGTCTTGATGGTGGGTATCATGTTTTAGATGAATCAACACATTACAGCAGTGACCTTAGACCAACAGCCAAGCAACTATGGAAACCAAGTATTGGGATTTTGGAACTGGGTATTATAAGTGCTGTGGGACTAACGCCTATGAAGACTAAAGACGGGCGAGGAACCGTTGATGCATATTGTGTAGCTAAGTATGGACAGAAATGGATTAGGACAAGAACAATTGTTGATTGTTTCACTCCTAGGTGGAACGAACAATACATCTGGGAAGTCTTCGACCCTTGTACTGTCTTAACTATAGGAGTATTTGACAACGGTCACTTACATGGAGGAGGGGGGAAAGATTCAAGGATTGGGAAAGTGAGGATTAGGCTCTCAACGCTTGAAACTGATAGAGTTTATACACATTCATATCCTCTAATAGGTCTCCATAACTCTGGGGTGAAGAAGACAGGTGAAGTTCAATTAGCTGTTCGATTCAGTTGTTCATCATTGGTTAATATGTTGCATATGTACTCTCATCCATTATTACCCAAAATGCACTATATTCATCCATTATCTCTGGTCCAACTTGATAGCTTGAGGTTCCAAGCTATGCAAATTGTATCAATGAGGTTGAATCGAGCCGAGCCACCGCTAAGAAAGGAGGTAGTAGAATATATGTTAGATGTAGATTCCCATATGTGGAGTATGAGAAGAAGCAAAGCTAATTTCTTCAGAATCATGCATGTCCTAAGAGGGATAATTGCAGTAGGAAAATGGTTTGACGAAATCTGCAATTGGAAAAACCCTCTTACAACAATCCTGATACACATTCTTTTCATTATCTTAGTTCTTTATCCTGAACTAATACTCCCCACAATCTTTCTCTACCTTTTCTTGATCGGACTTTGGAACTTCCGGTGGCGGCCACGGCATCCACCCCATATGGATACAAGACTATCTCATGCTGATTTAGCTCATCCTGATGAACTTGATGAAGAGTTTGACACATTTCCTACTACCAAATCATCGGACATTGTTCGAATGAGATATGACCGTCTACGAAGCATCGCCGGACGGATTCAGACGGTGATCGGAGACATGGCAACTCAAGGTGAAAGATTCCATTCTTTGCTTAGTTGGAGAGATCCTAGAGCAACAACATTGTTTCTGATATTCTGTTTAAAATCTGCTATAATATTATATGTTACTCCTTTCCAAGTTGTGGCATTAGTTCATGGGCTTTATGTGTTAAGACATCCAAGATTAAGACATAAACTTCCTTCTATTCATCTTAATTTCTTTAGAAGGTTGCCTGCAAGATCTGATATGATGATTTGAATCAAAGTTGCAAGAAGGAATTATTGAAGAATAATAGCCATTGTTGTTGTTGTTATGTAAGATCCTTAAGATTGTAATAGCTTGTTTATGTTTATTTAATTTCTATTCATTATACTCAATAAAATTGTTGCATAAATTAAGAATATTTAATTATTTCTCTCTCTACATAATTAATTATTTAATTATTATTAGCAAATATTAATCAATCTTGATCAAAATTTGACAGTGTAACCACCATTAATAATTGATTTAATTACATTGTTAAAACTGTCAAGTTTATCTTAAAAAACCCAAAAACAAGAAGTCATTTGTTTGCAAAATCCGTCGAATTACTGTTAATGTTAATTTCTTTCTTAATTACACAGAATATTTTATAAAAAAAAATCACATTTTGTCTCCTAAAATTCAACTGTTATCATTGACCGGGTCGGCGCTTCCTCTAATCATAACCATAGATCCCCTTCTTCTTCTGCA
This sequence comes from Croton setiger, assembly GCA_948099555.1. Lineage (NCBI taxonomy): Eukaryota > Viridiplantae > Streptophyta > Magnoliopsida > Malpighiales > Euphorbiaceae > Croton > Croton setiger. The sequence goes on from CANUEY010197164.1 coordinate 43,904, forward strand.
TCAAATCAAAGCATAATAAATGGATCTTCTTTGTATTCATAAATCCAATGTAATTAAGACCCATCATCATCATAATTTAATAATACGTAAACACAAGATTAAGATTAACACATGACACGTGGTGATTTTTATTGCTTAGTGTTACTAAAGACAGACTTACCAGCGGCACGTTCTAGTATAAACCTGGAATAATTCGTATAATTCTTGTTAAAATTGTTCGGAAATACCAATGAGATTTCCGAATATTGACATGTTTGTCTTATTCTAAACGGGTTTTTGAGGAATCTTTTGCACCATAAATTCTGCTATGATCTCAGCATTTTTCTGTGTGGTGATGAAACGGCTTTAATACTTTGAAAACTTTTAAATAAGTATTACTGCTAATTATGAATGATTAGTTGCCATTTGGCACTAATTAAACGTACCACTTCAGCATTCAAGGTTTGTTAATTACTGTGTTTAAGCTTGTTAATTAAATTATTTTTTCTGCTAGTTAGTTCTCAATTACTAGTTGTATAAAGTAAAGAAAGGAATAACTAAAGAATGTCAGGAATTTAAATATTTGGTCTAACTTATGGAGACAATGGTGTTTTACAGTTTGTATCAGAATTTTCAAGCAGGAGGTTTAGAGCTTAAAGGTGGCTTTTTTCTGCATTGGTACTGTGTATAAGGTATGCTTCTTTCTGCTGAATTAGCCCTTTTTTTTCCTGCTATTATGTTTAAAGCATTGTTAGAATCATCTATCATTTTGTTTAGTTCATAAATTACCATGCAAGATAATGAATTCCATGAAATTTTGTGAATTTCATATGCAAATCCAGATTTTTACAGCTTTTGAGTTCAGAATTTGTATTATTCAATCAAAACTCAATAATTTGAATGTATATATATATTGTTAAATCACAGGTCTAATAAATAAGAAATGGATCCAAAAATATCAATAGAAGAACAATTTTCCAAGCTGCATCCAAGCTTGCCTGTAAATGCAAGAATAGGGATAATAGGAGGAGGTCCAAGTGGCATATCAGCAGCTTATGCACTATCCAGGCTTGGTTACACCAATGTAACACTAATAGAAAAGCATCATACAGTAGGTGGAATGTGTGAATCTGTCGATATTGAAGGTAAAAAAATTTCGGCTTCGATTACACAAATGTGTTGAATGTACAGAAAAATTTATGATCTGGGTTTGATTTTACAGGAAAAGTTTATGATCTGGGTGGTCAAGTTCTCGCTAAAAATAGCGCGCCGGTGATCTTTCATCTTGCACAAGAAACTGAGTCTGAATTAGAAGAAATGGATTCCCATAAGCTTGCTCTTATTGATACTACAGGAAAGTATCAGGATATTCAAGTTGCAGATGATTATGTTTCTGTAATTTCACTCACCTTAGAACTTCAGGTTAGAAGAAATTCTTGATCTTTTTACCAAAAATTTCTGTAAAAAATCATTTTTTTTCCCAGTCAGTTTGGTAGTTATTATGGTTATATTTGTATCAAAACTTGCTATCGTTTTGGATTTTGATTCTTCCAGGACAAGGCTAAGGACTCAGGTTGCATTGGTGTGCATGCTGTGAGTGAATTTGCTGCAGATTTAACTCTAGATTATCTGGAGCAACGCGGGTTTAAATCCGTACCCAAATCTGTAGCTTATGGATACACTGCTTCTGGTTATGGATTTCCTCAAGATATGCCTTATGCATATATTCATGAGTTCACAAGAACTTCTATGGCAGGAAAGATTCGCCGGTTTAAGAATGGATACACTAGTCTTTGGCAGAAGCTCATTCAATCACTTCCAGTTGAAGTTTTTTACAAAACTGAAGTTTTAGCCGTAAAACGCAGTTCTGATAATGTTTCTGTTGAGGTAAGAAACTGTAATGGAGAAGTCAAAGCTATGGAGTTCGACAAGATTATTGTTTCCGGGGCTTTTCCTTTGAAAAATGCAAGAACTTACAGATCAACTTCAAATTCAACAGGTTTAGGTTTCATGATTCTTTATCTGTCATATATATTTGTTTTGATTTTAGGATGTCTTAAAGGAGGCTTTTTTTTTTTAATTTTGTTGCAGAAGTTGAAAATGAAGTTATGGATCTTGATGAGTTTGAAAAAGGGATTTTCAGCAAAGTTGAGACAATTGATTACTACACTACAGTTCTGAAAATCAAAGGGCTAGAAGAAATGCCAATTGGGTTTTATTACTTTGGTGAATTTATGGAAGATCCTACAACAATCGGACACCCGGTTGCAATGCAGAAATTCTATACAGACACAGACATTTTCCTGTTCTGGTCTTATGGAAATTCTTCAGACATTAAAGGAGCAAAAGTAGCTGATCTTGCAATCAAAGTAGCGGAAAACATGGGAGCAGAAGTTCAGAAAGTGATTCTACAGAGAAGATTTCGATATTTTCCTCACGTTCAAAGCCAAGGTATTGAATCATTCCTGTTTGTAGAAATATAATACAGATTGAAGAAAACTAATATGTTTCTGTTTATTTTGATCTGAAAACAGATATGAAAGATGGGTTTTATCAGAAATTGGAATCTGAACTTCAAGGTCTACATAACACTTATTATGTAGGTGGGCTAATGGCTTTTGAGCTTACTGAGAGGAATTCATCTTATGCAATGGGTTTGATCTGCAAACACTTTGCAAATAACAATCCTTTGCCAGTTTCCCCATATGTCAAGGTACTTAACAGTATGAAATTTTCTGATACACAATAATATTTGAATATTAGTAATTTAGAATTGAATTTGATCATACTTTTTGCTTCTGATACTGTAGAGTTTGTTTGCATTGCAATCTGAGCACTTAAAGAGAAAACCGAAAGAACTAGGAGAGCTTCCAGGAGTGGAGTTTCCTGATCTTTCTACCCTTACTGGGTACTTGAAACACTGGGGAACAAATGGAGTAACTCAAAATAAAACTCTTTATACTTGGATTAATGAAGAAGGAGATGAGGTTTGCCAGAGAACTTATGCAGAACTTCTTGCCAATGCTTCTTGCATTGCTCAAAAGCTTTTGACAAGCCAGAAACCTGTTATCAAACCTGGTGACAGGGTCCTCCTTGTTCATGTGCCTGGGCTGGACTTTGTTGATGCGTTCTTTGGATGTTTAATGGCTAAAGTCTTGCCAGTTCCAGTTCTTCCTCCAGATCCACTACAAAGAGGAGGACAAGCACTTTTGAAGATTGAAAACATTGCAAAATCTTGCAACGCGCTGGCGATTTTGACTACACAGCTTTATCATTCAGCTGTTCGAGTTGGTGCTGTAAAGAGTTTGATCTCTTTGACAGGAAAAAATGGAAAGTCTTCTGCTCGCTGGCCTAATCTTCCATGGTTGTACACAGATTCTTGGATAAAGAACTCCAAAAGGTTGGCTCTGGAGAATATTGATCATCAATCTGAGTCTCTTCCTGATGATTTGTGTTTTCTGCAATTCACGTCAGGATCTACCGGTGATGCAAAAGGTGTCATGATCACTCATGGTGGGCTTGTTCATAATGTGAAATTGATGAAGAAGAGGTATAAGAGCACCTCAAAGACAGTTTTAGTAAGTTGGCTTCCACAGTATCATGACATGGGTCTGATTGGTGGACTTTTCACTGCTTTAGTTAGCGGTGGGTCAGCATTTCTGTTTTCACCATTGACCTTCATCAAGAAACCACTTTTATGGCTTCAGATCTTGAGCAAATACAAAGCTACTCATAGTGCTGGTCCAAACTTTGCTTTCGAGCTAGTTGTTCGAAGACTTGAGTCAGAAAAGGAAAAAGTTCATAACTTTAACCTCTCTTCCATGATTTTCTTAATGGTTGCTGCAGAACCAGTGAGACAGAAAACCCTGAAAAGGTTTGTCGAGCTCACTCGTCCATTCGGCCTTTCTCAAGAAGTGATGGCACCTGGTTATGGTTTGGCAGAAAATTGTGTTTTTGTCAGTTGTGCTTATGGGGAAGGCAAGCCAATCTTGATTGATTGGCAAGGAAGAGTCTGTTGTGGGTATGCTGATCTGGGTAATGCAGATGTTGATATCAGAATAGTTGATCCAGAGAAAGGTGAAGAGTTACAGGAAGCTGGAAAAGAAGGAGAGATATGGATTAGTAGTCCTAGTGCTGGTGTTGGGTATTGGGGAAGGGAAGAACATAGCCAAAAAACTTTCAGAAATGTTCTCAAAAACCATCCTGGAAGAATCTACACTAGTACTGGAGATTTGGGAAGAATTATCGATGGGAAATTGTTCATCACAGGAAGAATCAAGGATCTAATCATTGTAGCAGGAAGAAACATTTACTCTGCAGATGTAGAGAAGACAGTTGAAAGTGCGTCAGATCATATCCGCCCAGGATGTTGTGCAGTGTTTGGTGTTCCAGAAGAAATCCTGACAGCAAAAGGGATATCAGTTCCAGATGGTTCTGATCAAGTTGGCTTAGTTGTAGTTGCAGAGGTTAGAGATGGAAAACCAGTTGATAAGGACATCATTGATAACATTAAAACTCAAGTAACTGAAGAACACGGTGTTTCTGTGGCTGCTATCAAGTTGATCAGGCCTAGAACCATTAGCAAAACAACATCAGGTAAAATCAAGAGATTTGAATGTCTGAAGGACTTTACTGATGGAACTTTGAATACTGTGCCAGAACCAGTTATGTCGAAACGAACATTGGTTCGATCATTCACCACAGGAACATGTAAGGAAGGAAGAACACCGCGGCCGCAGCTACAGAGCTCTCCAATCCAAGGTACCAAATTGGGGAACAAAGAAATTGTAGAGTTTCTAAAAGGTCTTGTTTCTGAGCAAACTGGAATTCCGGTCAAGAACATTTCCACAACCGAGAATCTAGTAGCTTATGGAATCGACTCCATTGGTGTAGTTAAAGCAGCTCAAAAGCTTTCAGATTTTCTTGGAGTACCAGTTGGCGCAGTTGATATCTTCACTGCTACTTGCATTGCAGAATTGGCAATCTTTTCAGAAAATCTTGTGATGAAGTCTCAACCTCATCTCGCGGACGCTTCTTCAGCCCATTTCCCGGAACCTGATATAGATTCTACTGAAATGGTAACAGAAGTTTCCAAAACTCACCAAATCTCTATTTGGTTTTTCCAATTTCTTGCTCTCATTTATATTTCACTCATGCTAAGCTTTCCTGCTTATTTCTCAATTTCTGCTTTTACAACCTTGACCTCAACCAACCATACATCAAATGAAAACATTCACTGGTCAAGTTACTTACTTTCCTTGGCCTTTGCTCCTCTTGCTTGGATGTTCTGCATGGCTTCTACTTGCATTTCCATCGCTTTCCTTGGGAATTCTTTCTTGAGACCAAACTATGCCCTGAACCCTGAAATCTCCATCTGGTCAATAGATTTTGTTAAGTGGTGGGCACTTTATAAGGTTCAAGAAATTTCGTCAAAAGTTTTTGCTGAACATTTGAGAGGAACACCGTTCCTTAATTATTGGTTCGAGATGCTTGGAGCCAAGATTGGGTCATCAGTGGTGCTAGATTCTACTGATATTACAGATCCATCTCTTGTTTCGATTGGAGATGGAGTTGTCATTGCAGAAGGAGCACTGCTTCAAGCCCATGAAGTAAAGAATGGAATCTTAAGCTTCCTCCCAATTAGAATTGGACGAAATTCTTCTGTCTGTCCATATGCTGTAATCCAGAAAGGAAGTGTATTGGCAGAAGAAACACATGTACCACCCCTGCAAAAATGTGAAGAAGGCAAGGCAAAATTTAGCAAGGTTTATAATGTTCAAAAGGTAAGGTTTTTTTTTTTTTTTTCAAGCAATTGGTTTTATATAATTACTCATGCATGCCGAGAATACACATTTGAGTAAGCAAAAGATGATTGAAATTTGAATCTTTTTTTTTCCTTTTCAATGGTTTCAGGGTGCAGTGCAGAATGATACAAACATGTCTCAAAATGAGACCATTTACCACTTGGCGGGCATCTATATGATTGGTTTCCTCAGCGCACTCTCGGCAGCCATTGTCTACCTTCTTTTCATTGCAATATCTCAAAAACATGCATCTCTTCACCATTTCTCATTTCTTTGCATTTGTGGAGCCTTTCACTGGTTTCCATTCACCCTTTTTGCTTACGTCATAATGTTTGCTAATGTTGCATTAAATCCATTCAACTTCGCAATTTCAGTTGCTTTTGCCTACCTAACTCACGGCTTGGTCCTTAGCATCCTCACATGCACTTTGAACCTTTATCTCTATAGCAAATCAGCAAAACAGCAATCCCACCAGATTACTTGGCTTCGCCATCGGATTACTATTGCCTGCCACCTTAGATTTGCCAAGCTCTTATCAGGAACAGAAGCCTTTTGTGTGTACTTACGCCTACTCGGTGCAAAGGTTGGGAAACACTGTTCTATTAGGGCCATCAACCCCGTTTCTGACCCTGAATTCATTACAATAGGTTCTGGGGTTCATCTTGGTGACTTCAGTCGAATCATTGCTGGGTTTTATTCATCAAATGGGTTCACAAGAGCGAAAGTTGAGGTTCAAGATAATTCAGTTGTTGGTAGTCAGAGTCTAGTCCTTCCTGGCTCAGTAGTTCAAAAAGATGTAATTCTTGGTGCTCTTTCAGTTGCTCCAATGAATTCAGTACTTCAAAAAGGCGGTGTTTATATCGGATCTCAAGCACCAATCATGATCAAGAACACTATGCATGCTTTGGATAACAGAATAGAAGAGATGGACATTAAATACAAGAAGATAGTTGGTAATCTATCTGCAAATTTGGCTGCCACAACTCTGAAGGTCAAATCGAGGTACTTCCATCGAATCGGTGTAAGTGGGAAAGGGTACTTGCAGATCTATGACAACATCAAAGGACTACCTGAACACAAGATTTTCCAAGCGGGTAAGAGATATCCAATTGTGATTCGCCACAGCAACAGCTTAAGTGCTGATGATGATGCGAGAATAGATGCTCGAGGTGCAGCAATAAGAATACTTTCAAATGAAAATGATCTTAGTGGCAAATCCTCAATCCTTGACTTGACATTAAAAACAGGCAAAGCATTCTATGCAAGGACAATTGCTGATTTCGCAACATGGTTAGTTTGTGGACTTCCAGCAAGACAGGAGTTCGTGAAACGAGCCCCTCATGTCCGCGATGCAGTGTGGATTTCGCTTCGCAATGCCAACTCATATGCTGAGCTACATTACTACTCCAATATTTGCAGACTTTTCAGGTTCAAATATACATACTTCTTTTTATACATTTGAAATAAAAGATTTATATAACCAACCCAACTAGTTCGGAACTAAGATTTGCTTGTTTTTATTGTTGGTTCAGGTTCAAAGATGGACAGGAAATGTATGTAAAATTCAAGCTAAAGCCTTCTGATGAAAGCATAACTGAGGATTCTGGTAAGGTGGAACCTATTGGGATTCTACCACCAGAAACAGGTGCCATTCCTAGGGATGAAAAGGACACTAGACCCTTACTTTTCCTTGCTAAGGACTTCCATAACCGGGTAAGTTCTCCTAGTGGGGTTCGCTACATCTTTCAGCTGCAAGTCAGGGAAGTTCCAAGTGATGAAGCTACAAAAGACATAGCACTTGATTGCACAAAACCATGGAATGAGACTGAATTCCCATATATTGACATTGGAGAAATTACAATTCAACAAAATCTCACCAGTGAAGAATCAGAAAGACTGGAATTCAATCCTTACCTTAGATGTCCTGAAATAGATGTTATCAAAGCCACGTCATGTTCCCAAAGTGCATCAATTGATCATGGCCGTTCATTGATCTATGAAATTTGTCAGCATTTAAGAAATGGAGAACCACTTCCAGAATCTTGGAGAATGTTCATTGAACAATCTGATGTTAAAGTAGACCTTTCAGGTTGTCCAATGGCAGCAATGTTAGAGAGAAAAGATTCAGAGAAAGTAACTCTAGCTAGAACTTGGTATCAAACAACATGGGCAACTTTAGCTCAACCGTTGTTACAAACCTTGATTCCATATTTCTTGATGGGGTTAATAATCTTTCCTCCATTAAGCTGGGTCCTTTCCTTGAAAGAAAGCAAGAAAATTTCACTCCATTGGTTACTTCCTCTGGTTTGGATTTCTTCAGGGATTTTAGCTGCAAAAGCTTGTGTCTTGGCAAAATGGGTTCTTGTAGGAAAGAAGAAAGAAGATGAAACAGTACAGATTTGGAGCAAAGGGGTTTTCATGGATACAATATGGCAAGCTTTTAGAACTGTAGTTGGGGATTTTTTCGTTGAAATGACAAGTGGGTCCATCTTCTTCAACCTCTGGTTAAAATTAATGGGTTCAGATATTGAATTAGATCAAGGAGTCTATGTAGATAGCATGGGAGCTGCATTGAATCCAGAAATGGTGGAAATAGAAAGAGGTGGTTGTATTGAAAAAGAAGCTCTTTTGTTTGGACATATATATGAAGGAGATGAAGGAAAGGTTAAATTTGGAAAAATTAGAGTTGAAGAAGGTGGGTTTGTGGGAAGCAGAGGAATAGCTATGCCAGGAGTAGTTGTGGAAAGGGGAGCTAGTCTCAATTCTCTTTCACTTGCCATGAAAGAAGAAGTAGTCAGAGCAAGGTAGAAGAAAGTGTAAACGACATTGCTGGTTGTCGTTTAGAAGTTGATAGTTAATGCAAATTAAGTAGAATTTAGCCATTTTGTAATAACGATTTTCTAAGTAGATTGACCAGCTCTTTGGAAATGAGAAAATAATAAATTTATGGGTTTATGAAAAATATGCAATAAAACTAAAAGCTGATTCTAATTAGTATTATATTAATCTTATTAAAATAATAAAAAATAATATATTTATTTATTTTGTAAAATTACTATTAAATAAATTTTATCAATAATACCTTTCAAACAAATATTAAGAATAGTAGAATAATCATAATAATTTATTTTTTAAAAATAATAATTATCATTTAAATAAAATTTTATTTATTTGCATAATATATTAAATATTTAAAATAAAATAATATAATTAATTTTTTCATAAACTAATATTTAATTTATATTTATAATTATACTCTTTTTATTGATAATTTCACAGGTAAACGTTACTTAATTTTAATAAATCCAAATAAGTTAACAATTGTTTGATACCAACTGTCAACTATTTTTGATTATTTGTTATTGAATCAAATCTTAATCCCCTTCTATAATACTTATAGTCTTAAGACATAAATAAATAAATAAATATATATATA